>CM034538.1:33685452-33744152 GCA_020002185.1 Paraescarpia echinospica | reverse complement strand
TTACACCACCAGGTTTGAGGAACTGTGGGAGAGTCTATGGGGAAATGGAGGGATTGTGGGAGGACTAGGAAGTGGGGGTGGATTCAGGGACTGCGGGAGACTGAATGACTGTACGGAAACTGGGGGACTATCTCAACAACTACTTCCAGCAGTATCATGATACATACAAACAATCAACACGTTTCTCTATAAAATGTACTTGGTTTTAATCGGAACACCGCCAGAAGATGACAGATACTGACAGAAGAAATACAAAAATATGGCAAGACATGTTATGTGGACGTGTGAGTATATGTTCTTCCACTCGAGGTCGCCTCTGTCACTGTGAGGAGGCGACAAGACACGTCTCTATATAAAACAACCAGTTTTGATTAATTATACAAAGTTGACATGGTGCAAAAACTTAATATCGTTGATTAAGTGCATTTTCATAAGTCACAAAGTCCCTCAAAACATACGGCGTGTTTTAGGAATTGGTTGTTGGGGCAGAGGTTTGGTCGTCACCACGAAAATAAATTGCTAGTGGCACCAACTAATGAATGAAACCATTACTAATGCATGCTAGTTCGTACATCAGAACGTGTTGGTTAGTGCCTGGTAACCATGTCACATCAGGTAGATTGTATATAATCTTTGATTGACATATGCATTATCAAAATTTCCACACTGTGATATCGTGTACGTGGGTAGTGGTTTGAACTGACACCAAACACTGCCTGTTTTTTGACAGCAAACTTATGAAACGACATCGTAGCTCGCTCTGAAAATAAACATTCACACGGCTGTGTTGTGGGATACATCTTTGTAAAATACATGCACATGGTAGTTACCATTATTATTATGCAAAAATTATATGCGGGTACTGCAATACCAAAACATCTTCAAACACATTTCACTGATCGCAGATGTGCACAATATGTTTATAAAAGGCTGTGCTATAGATAAGAACATTTTGGCTGATATATCATATATATACACGCATACACAGTAAAAAGTGCATGTTTATACAGTGTATATGGAGAAATCTACGCAAAATGACACCAAAATGGTAAACAGGTAAATCTATGCTAGATGGTGTGATTATTATTGGTAGTGGTCAGTTATAGTAACCACTGGCTCAGTAGTGGTTAAATAGTGACCACTGGCTCGGCAAGTCTGGTAAGGAAACATCTTCCGTTTCTCGCCTGTGCAAACATTTTCCGACACACAAATGCACAAGTTTTCACCTGCGCAACAGATTCAGATTTATACTAAAATGCTGTGAATGTAATAACAATTTGGTTTACTAATTTCTGTTTTAAAATATAAAAAAAAAATTACAGATACTTATAACCAAGAAACAATATGCTTTCTTACTGCGTCATAAACGTGGTTGCAAAAAGATAAAAAATTTAACATTTGGTTTGTTATGCGCAGACCAGAAACAGTAGACTGAAGCCGCCTAATTTGGACACTGGTCATCTAAATTGGACAAAGGATGACCACTTTCATCTCTGTATGGTCAACTAAACTCCCATCATATAAAGGGACAGGAAGTGATGACAATGTACAATTAATTCCCTCCCTTGTCCCTCTTAGATTACGAGTCATTCATAATTGTCAACATTTCACATACAAAAGGTATACAATTATATAAAAAAAGTTGGCTGCTTGTGAAAAGCTATATTTATAAACATAGCGTAACCGTTGTTATTACTATATCCTTTCTATGTACCGTGTCATTATACCGATACATACGGCCTACCAACGTATGACCTTTAATCTGGCAAATGTTCAACATTTTAAAGAACTAATTCAGTGGGGATGAAGATGTATCTGAGAATCAGAATGCTTTATACAAAGAGGTAAATGTGAACAATTATGAATGCCTCCATAGGGCTGACAAGATTTTGACAAACACACAACAGTGAATATGTCTCCAGCTTCAGGACACCAAAACTGAGAGATAATTGAGAGATAGCAACAGATCAAACCAAACACCGGACTCTTGAAATCACCAAACAATTGCTTCTCCAATCATCTAAGTAATTAATCACTAATATATGAATTGCTTATAATTAGATACGTGACCGGCTTCTGAAATCAACAACAATGCTGACCTGAAATGCATTTATAATTGCCTAGGTAATTACTCAATAACATCAATCTGAGTTTGTGATGTGAAATCAATATGAAATCAATTGTAAAGCAGTATCCGCTGAGCGAGACGAGAGCAACTGGGCAAGAAATGACACCAATTAACCACTTAGAGGCTATCATTGCTGCGTTCACCTGACAAGGGTAATCAAGACATAGATCAACTGTTATTAATTAAAAATTATTAATGACAAAATGCATGCTAGCAAAGTACAGCAAATAAGACATCACAACATCTTGTTGAAGGATGTGTAATTTATCATGACGACCACTTAAAAAGCACTACTTTTTCCTTAACAAATGCATTTGGAATGTTAAGATTGGATATTTTCACCAGCACGCAAGGCATTAATTAATATGCTTCTGCCATTTATTAAAACAAACTATGAGGCTATACTAAGTATTACTAGTCCCGCTTCACTCACAACTTTGTCATCTGTAAACTGCGGCAAGACAAATCACTCAGAGAATGGCAAACCGTCAGAAATAAAATAAATTTCAAAATTCATAAACTACACATCGACAGTCATATCCATGAAAATGTCGCTATTTAATATCCTCTGTCTAAATGTACAAAACTTTAGTGAATATTTTTCATTAAAGAAACTGTGTTTACAAATTTAACCTTATACTGTACAAAAAGTCTGTCTGATTACACAAACTATACACTCACATACGTGGTTTTAAGCCTTATATACTCTGCTGCTGTCACCCATCCACGTGGAAACACACGAGACGAGTCATGGATTCAAAGCAATACTGGTCGCAAAACTACCTAAATAAAATTACTAAAACATTAACATAACAAGTAAAAGATTCTGAACAACATCATGTTTTTAAAACACAATAATAATAATTTAAAGAACACGCTTGCTGCATTTAGAAGTCAGTACTTTTGTGTCGGGGTTCCCTCAAAACTTGTTGTTACGACATCAAAATACAATCAAATATGTTATCAAATCATGCACAGCAAAACCATGGCATTACCGGACAACTAACCGTGAGAATTCAAACATACGAGCATTTCTGGTTTGCAAACAAAACTCATGTTTTTACGATTCTGCAATATTGACAACACATTTCTTTATACTGTAATGACCGTACGTAATCGAACACTTAAATATAATTCAATTATCAGCTGTCCAAAAACATCAAATGCACATAAATAATTCTCAGATATACTGCCCGAATACTTATGTATGTGAATGAGTCTTGACATTATGTCACCCCTGTTTTATTAACCTAGTACTAACAGGCCTTTGTAACTTCATTACAGTTACCTCCTACATCAGTTTCCAATTACAATAGTAACAAAAATGAAATTATTTTACTGAGACGTCCAAAAACAATCAGTACGGCACAAATGTCAACCCACGCCTTTAAAAAGTTCACTGCACTATTAATTCAACAAGCACAGTTCACTGTATTGAGTTCAGCAGATATAGTTCATTGTACTGCGAGTTCAGTATCAGACAGCACTACACGGGTCTCCGTTTTCGTCCTCAAATGTCACCAATTCAAGGTCCGGGCGTCGTTCGATGACTTGCGGCAGTGACACGGAGTTGTCTAGGGGGGGCTCCTGCTCCTTGATCTTGTAGAGGGCAGAACCCCGGGAGATGGAGGTGGGGGACGCTGACTGGGAAGACTGGAGGCTGCCAGAGGGACTACTCCTGTCCACCCTCGTGTTCCTACAAACAGCAGAACGCGGTTAGTAGAGTTTAAATGGATTATTTGCGGAATAATACACGATTTGTGGATGCCACATATCTGACCGATGACACTCTCATGATGTCAACAAATGATGTCGAACCTCGCTCGCTTTATGGTCAACTCAGTAATACAGCCACCTCACAATTAAAGTCACCCTAGGACAGTCCCAAATGACTTTGGTGAGAGTAAAGTACAGGAAACTAGTCTCACTAATATGGTCCCCTGCCATTCACCTTTGCCCAGTCCCAACGGTGACCTTAATAGTGACGTTTGAACAAGGGATGGTCTAATAATTTTACAAAGTCCAAGAAAACACTTTGCGTTCAGCATTGGTTCTTGAAACCCCCTCCCCCACGCACCAATACATGGTCTCGCAATTTTTTCATTCCAAAATTTGTGTCAATTTGCATTAGGTGGCACCATTACAGCAACTTAGTTTTCCCACGATGTGAGGCGACGACGAAACCAACCCCAACCCCCTGTGTAAAGGACCGACATATTTTTTGACTTTGCAAAATTATGTCATGATGCACGCAATAATACAAGTTCATAGTTCACATTTACAGTCACGCCAACCTACTAGTTAGTAATTAGTAAATCTTACTCTCATTGGCCTTAGAATCTTAACAAATGCAGCACCAGTCAATGACTATCTACCACTCTGCACACTGACATATTCTCAGAACAAGGCATCCACGTGTTATTCGGGATAATAATACAAAATAAATTGCTCTAGACCAATCAGGTAGTTTAATTACCATGCAACATTCTACTGGCAGACACCCAGCCCACTTTTATTACCCAGCCCACTTATTCTAAGAATCCTAAGTGTTCACAGTGCGTATATATCTGTGAATGTCAAGTGAGAACCAACAATGGTTAATAACATTAATTAATGCACAGGACTTGACATAAAGAGCTGCCTTTTAGATAAAAACTGCAAGAGAACACAAGAGGACACGAGAGGACACGAGAGAACACGAGAGGACACAAGAGAACACAAGAGGACACAAGAGGACACGAGAGAACACAAGAGGACAAAAGAGGACAAAAGAGGACACAAGAGGACACAAGAGGACACAAGAGGACACGAGAGGACACAAGAGGACAGAAGAGGACATAAGAGGACACAAGAGAACACAAGAGGACACAAGAGGACACGAGAGAACACAAGAGGACACAAGAAAACACAAGAGGACAAAAGAGGACACAAGAGGACACAAGAGAACACAAGATGACACAAGAGGACACAAGAGGACATAAGAGAACACAAGAGGACACAAGGAACACAACAGGACACAAGAGAACACAAGAGGACACAAGAGGACACAAGAGAACACAAGAGGACACAAGAGGACACAAGAGAACACAATAAAAATCACTTGAGGTTGCAGAATTTAAAGAAAACGTGAAACCCCAGTAACCAGTTAACCCCACTCCTTCATAAAGACAATATAAATCTTTGTGCTATTGTGCGATTGTGTGACAAACCGTAAGAAGAATATAACTTCATTGAAAACAAGCGTGACCATATATATATACATATGTCACCTTCACCCAAGTGCATCAAGCCGACCAAAACCCTTTGACCCAGACTAGAGTGATTGTGATGGCCTCGCTGGCAGCCACCATTGGTGAGCACCAGCAACACGCCAAGAGTGAAAGACAAACTATCTGTGACACACAGTAGTGATTAGTACGCTGTGGTTAGATGTGAACACTAAGACAGCAGGCAATCAAGTGAAAGTTGAGTTAAGTTGTCGGTGGTTAAATCGTGGTTACAACGTGAGTGTTGGATGTGCCTCATGAGATGAGGTAGAGATCGCGAGGAGAGTTACTTACTCTTGTACAGATGCCGACCTCTTCACCACTTTGCTGCAATATACAACTCTCTTTCACACAACTGGTACCAGTCCTAACGCTATCAAGACTGATATACATTAACAAATGCAGCACCAGTCAATGACTATCTACCACTCTGCACACTGACATATTCTCAGAACAAGGCATCCACGTGTTATTCGGGATAATAATACAAAATAAATTGCTCTAGACCAATCAGGTAGTTTAATTACCATGCAACATTCTACTGGCAGACACCCAGCCCACTTTTATTACCCAGCCCACTTATTCTAAGAATCCTAAGTGTTCACAGTGCATATATATCTGTGAATGTCAAGTGAGAACCAACAATGGTTAATAACATTAATTAATGCACAGGACTTGACATAAAGAGCTGCCTTTTAGATAAAAATTGCAAGAGAACACAAGAGGACACGAGAGGACACGAGAGAACACGAGAGGACACAAGAGAACACAAGAGGACACAAGAGGACACGAGAGAACACAAGAGGACAAAAGAGGACACAAGAGGACACGAGAGGACAAAAGAGGACAGAAGAGGACACAAGAGAACACAAGAGGACACAAGAGGACACCAGAGAACACAAGAGGACACAAGAAAACACAAGAGGACAAAAGAGGACACAAGAGAACACAAGAGGACACAATATGACACAAGAGGACACAAGAGGACATAAGAGAACACAAGAGGACACAAGGAACACAACAGGACACAAGAGAACACAAGAGGACACAAGAGAACACAAGAGGACACAAGAGGACACAAGAGAACACAATAAAAATCACTTGAGGTTGCAGAATTTAAAGAAAACGTGAAGCCCCAGTAACCAGTTAACCCCACTCCTTCATAAAGACAATATAAATCTTTGTGCTATTGTGCGATTGTGTGACAAACCGTAAGAATAGAACTTCATTGAAAACAAGCGTGACCATATATATATACATATGTCACCTTCACCCAAGTGCATCAAGCCGACCAAAACCCTTTGACCCAGACTAGAGTGATTGTGATGGCCTCGCTGGCAGCCACCATTGGTGAGCACCAGCAACACGCCAAGAGTGAAAGACAAACTATCTGTGACACACAGTAGTGATTAGTACGCTGTGGTTAGATGTGAACACTAAGACAGCAGGCAATCAAGTGAAAGTTGAGTTAAGTTGTCGGTGGTTAAATCGTGGTTACAACGTGAGTGTTGGATGTGCCTCATGAGATGAGGTAGAGATCGCGAGGAGAGTTACTTACTCTTGTACAGATGCCGACCTCTTCACCACTTTGCTGCAATATACAACTCTCTTTCACACAACTGGTACCAGTCCTAACGCTATCAAGACCGACTGTTTTATCATAAATTCATGTTGCATTGTATAAACTATATCTGGTCTGATATATCATGATAACCTAAACATACTTTAATGAACCAGAACGATAAAATCGTGTAGCATAAACTACATCTAGTCCAGTACCATGATAACCTGAATGTACTTTAATGAACCAGAATGGTAAAATCGTGTAGCATAAACTACATCTAGTCCAGTACCATGATAACCTGAATGTACTTTAATGAACCAGAACGGTAAAATCGTGTAGCATAAACTACATCTAGTCCAGTACCATGATAACCTGAATGTACTTTAATGAACCAGAACGGTAAAATCGTGTAGCATAAACTACATCTAGTCCAGTACCATGATCACCCGAACATACTTTAATGAACCAGAACGGTAAAATCGTGTAGCATAAACTACATCTAGTCCAGTATCATGATCACCCGAACATACTTTAATGAACCAGAACGGTAAAATCGTGTAGCATAAACTACATCTAGTCCAGTACCATGATAACCTGAATGTACTTTAATGAACCAGAACGGTAAAATCGTGTAGCATAAACTACATCTAGTCCAGTACCATGATAACCTGAAAGTACTTTAATGAACCAGAATGGTAAAATCGTGTAGCATAAACTACATCTAGTCCAGTACCATGATCACCCGAACATACTTTAATGAACCAGAACGGTAAAATCGTGTAGCATAAACTACATCTAGTCCAGTACCATGATAACCTGAATGTACTTTAATGAACCAGAACGGTAAAATCGTGTAGCATAAACTACATCTAGTCCAGTACCATGATAACCTGAATGTACTTTAAAGAACCAGAACGGTAAAATCGTGTAGCATAAACTACATCTAGTCCAGTACCATGATCACCCGAACATACTTTAATGAACCAGAACGGTAAAATCGTGTAGCATAAACTACATCTAGTCCAGTACCATGATAACCTGAATGTACTTTAATGAACCAGAACGGTAAAATCGTGTAGCATAAACTACATCTAGTCCGGTACCATGATAACCTGAATGTACTTTAATGAACCAGAATGGTAAAATCGTGTAGCATAATCTACATCTAGTCCAGTACCATGATAACCTGAATGTACTTTAATGAACCAGAATGGTAAAATCGTGTAGCATAAACTACATCTAGTCCAGTACCATGATCACCCGAACATACTTTAATGAACCAGAACGGTAAAATCGTGTAGCATAAACTACATCTAGTCCAGTACCATGATAACCTGAATGTACTTTAATGAACCAGAATGGTAAAATCGTGTAGCATAAACCACATCTAGTCCAGTACCATGATAACCTGAATGTACTTTAATGAACCAGAACGGTAAAATCGTGTAGCATAAACTACATCTAGTCCAGTACCATGATAACCTGAATGTACTTTAATGAACCAGAATGGTAAAATCGTGTAGCATAAACTACATCTAGTCCAGTACCATGATCACCCGAACATACTTTAATGAACCAGAACAGTAAAATCATGTAGCATAAACTACATCTAGTCCAGTACCATGATAACCTGATTGTACTTTAATGAACCAGAACGGTAAAATCGTGTAGCATAAACTACATCTAGTCCAGTACCATGATAACCTGAATGTGATTTAATAAACCAGAATTAACATTAATTCCAATATTGTTGTTACACTGTATCTTTGAAACTATTCAGCCAACATACAAAATGCCCTTACCAACAATGTTGATAACAGTTCTATATATGTGAATTACATTATTACTTCTCTATGACATCTCATAATTTCAACACTCCCGCAAGCACCTGTCACTATAACCACTTTGACTTGTTTTTGTAAAAAAAAGAATACTTTTGAGATAAAAATGTCAACGAAATATGCGAAGGAATGTCCGAGCACTTCATGTGTACGGCATCCATGTTGTTGTGGCTTAACAGATCTAACGCTCGGCAACAGGTCACATAAATGACAGATCAATTCTCACCTCTTCTTGAAGAATATGTTCCTAAGGGAGTCTTTCAGTGATCCCCTCTTCTTGAGCATCTCGTCTGCCGACACCTTCTTCTCTTTCTTCCGTTTCTTCACGCCCTTCTTTCTGTCGTTCATTTCGCCACCAACGCTGGCCACCGTCATCGAGCTGACGTCAGCGAGCGACGACTCACTCCAGACACTCTCCGACATCTGCTGCTGCTGCTGCCCCAATCGTGGCGTCATCTGGTGGTCGGCGCTGGTCGTACAGAACATGTCACGGTTGACATCGATGAGGCTCTTGGCGAGGGATTTGTTGATGACACCCTGTGGGGGGTTCGTTGCCGACACGACCTCGCTACACTTAACATTGATGTTGCCCTGACTGAAGCATCGCTGCGACATCGTCAGCGGCGAGTCACGTGGCGACACCTGCGGGTCGGTGACGTCGACGTCATCGTCATCGTCGACGGGGTCATCATTGCCGTAGATGCCGTAGTCTTTGGATGTGACACGGGGGATGGTGTACGAAGAGAACATTTCCCGACCCTGCGTCGACCGACTGACACCCCGATCGAGGGTGACACTCTCACCGCGATCTACGTAGTCATGTGACACTAACTGCGCCCTGAGACTCCCGTCTAGACCGTCACTTGGTGGGGACGTAAACGTCAGGGCTCCGCAACTCACGTTCGGTTCCTGCACATCCCCATTGGATGATGCGCTGAACTCTGACCCTAGCCGAGACTGCGACTTGGTGACACTGCCCGACGGTGCATAATCCAGTGTCGGGTTGAAGTGAATTTCGGTCGTCTTCGGGCGTTGTTTTTGGCGTAGTTTAGTTTTACGTTCGGGTTTTGTTATCGACTGGCTGTCACATGACTTCTGCTGTGACCAACGCTCATTGAAACTCGGTGATGCCGGTACTTTGAAGGTGAACAGTGACGCCACCTGTGGAGGTGTCGGGCCAGTGACCTTTGACCCTGTGAGAGGACTGCGAATGTCTGACAGGACTGCATGTCCCGATAAGATGGGCTGGCCCGACAGTACGGGCTGGCCCGACACAACGGGTTGGTCTGCGACACCGGGTGAATCACTCCGTCGACTCAGGCTGTTCAACTTGAGCTTGGTGAGAGCGTCACGACTTTGCCCAAACTGGAAGAGTCTGTAACACACGTCTGCGAATTACAACACAACAGGATGTATTACTTGTAAAAGAAAATCTTTACGCCACCTTGTTTCAGTTGCTTTAACAGACGATGCACTGTACTTACAGTAGTTATAAATGTGAAGTTAATGACCACGTGGCTATCATAGAGCAATACCTCTACTTGTGTTACCAGTTGACCACTCTGCTTCCGTATTATTCTACTACCAAAACGTAATGTGAATGCTACACAATAAAACTGGAGGCTAAGGACAGATCAGACAGTAAGTTTTTAAGACATTGAACGGTCATGAAAACATTTTCGCAGTTAAGAAAGATTGTAGTATAGGACTTAAATACACATTAGTGGAAGTGGAACGGTGTAGATTAAACATAAGGGCACTATCAACGATTGGAACCGACTACCTGCTCATTGTGTGGGAGCTATGTTTAGAAACAAATTCACGTTCCTCAGAAGGGCAGGACACACATAAATAAGAACAAAACAGTCTCATTGTCCACCTGGAGTATATTCTCAGGGTGGAAGTCTTGTTAAACTGACAAAGTCTTGTTAAACTGACAAAGTCTTGTTAAACTGACAAAGTCTTGTTAAACTGACATTATAATTTTTATCTAAACACATGGCGCTCTATAAATGCTTATTAATAATATATTATTATTACAATCTTCATTAGCAGCTCTAGCTGACCAGTTCATCACCAATCATTTCCGTGGCTAACACTGACCGTCCATTGGCATCTGACCCGGTAAAGGGGTCATCATCGTGGCCGGAGTGCGTTCCGCTGTCCTTTGTGCAGGATGAAAGGGTCAACTCTCCATCATGGCTGCTCACGCTTGACCGGAAGGATGAGCCGAGCCACAGGCGTCTGGAAGAGAAAGTAACATGGTCAGCCTCCGTGAGTGACCAATGGCTAGTGGAGTGGTCACCGGCAATGACATCATCGGGTGACAGATTCTATTTTTGTGTCATTGTGCCCAAGTTATGGATTGTTCGCAATTGTTGACATTTACCTATTCATACAGAGCGTACTAATTCTGAGACTTCCCCCTTGAATTAATACTTTAAAATGTTGATAATGTTCCAGATTGAAATGATATGTAAGGTATACAGCAGAGTTGCGACGTGGTGCATGCCCAGGTCATCTACAAATAACCATCATTATGATGTTTATAAACATTTGTTTACAATCACTATATTTATGCAATTCACATACACCCATAAAATAAAATAAAAAAACAATATGTTCATTTTTCTCACATAATATGTTACATGTGTGTGGAATATAATGTATGAAATACAGGTAGAATGTTCTCAAAAGTGCTCTGTTGTCAATAAAAGCTGTATCACAAAGGTGGTGAGAAGCTTCAAACCAATGTGATGAAAAATAACAAAACGAGGCTCACTACAAGAAAAGGCATGAAGTAGGAAACACGAGTTTGAGAAAATTGCATGAAAAGTATAAATCTTATAGGCAGGAGAGTTCAACCTGTAAAAACATTTCCAGATGGATGAATATTTGTACACGTTATTTAAACTATCTTCTATCTGATAAAAACATGCTATTTATCAACCCATGTCATCCATTCATGGAAGTAGTGTTTGTATCAGAGAATGCAGCCATGACAGACATTTAACCAGTATTTGAGCCAATGAGAGGTCGGTGAATGCACGTACCGTTTAGGTTTAGGCGTGGCCTCAGAGGTGACCATTTGCACTGAGTACTGGATCGAGTCATTGAGCTGACTGAGGAAGCCGCCCAACTTCTGCAGTGAGAGGTCAATGTAGTAACAGTCGGGGTGGCCCTTGTCCGTGTACTTGAGCAGTTGCTGGAGGGAAGAAAACAAAAATGTAAAGGTTAAGTTCTTATATAGCGCAGTATCCAGTCATCGGGACTGCTCAAAACACTTTACACTTTACTCCCTGGCAGACCTGTTCAATCGAACACCATCTCGACTTCTCGGGAAGCATTCAGCCATGCTGCAATTATTACGCAAAGACTATTCATATACAAACATCCACCATTGTCTATATCCAGGTACTCATTCACAGAAATGAGTGAGCTGGAGCAACATAGTGTGAAAGAACTTGACAAAGGTTTGAAACGGAAGCACAGGATTTGAACCCGGGTTCACTTGATTGAGAGCCGAATGCTCTAGTCACTGTGCCACTGTGTTCCTTTATCGTAATGACAGTATGTATTCGCAAAACTATTTTTTTTTTAAATATTGTCAGCTGACCGAAAACATAGTGCAAAAAAAGAATTATTTTTGGTGCCAAAAACATAGTCTTTATATACTGTAGATATTCCAACACATCAAACAACAGGTGTCCAAAAACATACTGTACATAAAAATACTTCTTTTAAATGCTTAGGTTATCCAAAAACAAATGTCCGAATACATATTCAATCATTACGAATACATACAATCATGACAAATACATGCAGTCATTACGAATACATACAATCATTACGAATACATACAATCATTACGAATACATACAATCATTACGAATACATGCAATAATTATGAATACATACGATCATTACAAATACATGCAATCATTACGGTACATATTAGATATGAAATAAATAAACTGTTTACGTCATTGAGAATGTTAACCTATCTTGGACTGCATCCCTACATTCAACCCAATGCATGGACTGGGGAGTATACCAAGATATTGAAAGATAAAGGCACTGTTCGTAAAAGGAGACCTTACACGCCACACAATTCCAGAGCTCTGATGAACTGCTGCATCCCAGCACGACCCCGTCAATCACCTACCTTCAGCAGGAGTACATATCGTGGAATCCTCTGGATGGGGGTGAGGAGAAACGCCCCAATGTCCAGGCCATCACAACACGCCGCCCTCTGACTCATCTAGAAAGACATACATCAACGAATCAACATCAAAGTAAACTCGCTTTCTCTCATTAAATTCTAGCGCAGCACATCTGTCATTTATCAATGCTACATTAACTATCAGAAATGCCAATGCCATATATGGCACTACGTACGCAGTCAAGTACTTACCAGAGTATTCATAAATGACGCTTGCTATGTAAATTTGAAAATGTTTTTCGCACATCACAAGTTAAGTGAAATGTCCCCACCTGATCGGCGCACCCCGTGTAATCTTATGAGCAATAAATTTATGTGATGAACAGTAAGATATGAACCCTCAAACAGTTAAAAAAAACCTTAACGGAATTAAAAAAGTTACTATTCTTCCAAGTGGTCAAAGATGAACGTTAACATACCCCCTAGAGATACATATGCTAGCCTGATTTTAGTAAGAGGTTAGCACTGACAATGTCTGAGGTTTTGTTGCCTGAATATCATACCTTAATGAACTGTTTGAAGCGCCGACTGTTGCTGCAGGACTTGCGGATCTGATGTAGCGCCGCGGGGAACTCGTTCACGTACATCTGGTAATGCTGTAGAAGATCACACTGAAGACGGAAACAGAACTTTAGGTTATCCTGACATCTTGGAAACTGGCGCTACACACAATGTTATTACGGTGGTGGGCCACACCTTACACATGGTTGTATTATGTACAACTACCTACATATTATCTGATCCCTCTGGGTATATAAGGCCTGCAGAACAGACTGCCAACCACTGTTACTGTGAATAAAGACCTGTGATACAACACTGAACCATCTCTGTACTAGGCCGCCACAGTAGCATATAATTCGTGCACAGGTCAAGGAAGACGACAATGTCCTCTGAATATTCCACAGTGTAAAACGCTTTAAACAGTCCTGAAGACTGGATACTGTGCTATATATATATTATATATAAGAACCACTTACAAATAGCTATGTTGGCATCTTCTCCAAAACTGGGAACCACCCACATTATTATTCAATGTGTCACTGGTCCACTCAAGTGAACCTTATATGGTAGACCATGGCACTATACGAGATGTCATTATTATTAAATGTGTCACTGGTCAACTCAAGCAAACCTTATATGGTAGAACCCGGCACTATAAGAGGTGTCATTATTATTAAATGGGGCACGCGATAGTGTAGTGGTTAGCACATCCGCCTGACATGCCAGCGACCCGAGTTCAATACCCAGACCGGGCAGGTATGGTATATTTGGTGTAAAAACCTGGCTCTCAACATTGGGGACTGTGTATCCCTCGTGACTCAGAGATCACGTTAATGTCGGTCCCGTCTCAATTTGGGACGTAAAAGAACCACTGAGGACGACAAGCACCCTGGCAGTGACCACCCTCAGTGCCAGCATAGAAAGGTCGGCTTGGCGATAATGTTCTGAAAAAGGCCGACTAGTTGAATGAGACCTCATAAGATCATAACATTGTAACCACAATATATACAGACTAGTCAGTTAATAGAAAGTTGCCGAGTGCTGGAAACAACTAGAACTAGAAATGTGTCACTGGTCAACTCAAGTGAATCTTATATGGTAGACACTGGCACTATACAAGGTGTCATTATTATTAAATGTGTCACTGGTCAACTCAAGCAAACCTTATATGGTAGACCCTGGCACTATAAGAGGTGTTTATTATTAAATGTGTCACTGGTCAACTCAAGCGAACCTTATATGGTAGACACTGGCACTATAAGAGGTGTCATTATTATTAAATGTGTCACTGGTCAACTCAAGCGAACCTTATATGGTAGACACTGGCACTATAAGAGGTGTCATTATTATTAAATGTGTCACTGGTCAACTCAAGCGAACCTTATATGGTAGACACTGGCACTATAAGAGGTGTCATTTTTATTAAACGTGTCACTGGTCAACTCAAGTGAACCTTATATGGTAGACACTGGCACTATACAAGGTGTCATTATTATTAAATGTGCCACTGATCAACTCAAGTGAACCTTATATGGTAGACACTGGCACTATACAAGGTGTCATTATTATTAAATGTGTCACTGGTCAACTCAAGTGAACCTTATATGGTAGACACTGGCACTATACAAGGTGTCATTATTATTAAATGTGTCACTGGTCAACTCAAGTGAACCTTATATGGTAGACACTGGCACTATACAAGGTGTCATTATTATTAAATGTGTCACTGGTCAACTCAAGCGAACCTTATATGGTAGACACTGGCACTATACATGGTGTAATTATTATTAAATGTGTCACTGGTCAACTCAAGCGAACCTTATATGGTAGACACTGACACTATACATGGTGTCATTATTATTAAATGTGTCACTGGTCAACTCAAGTGAACCTTATATGGTAGACACTGGCACTATACAAGGTGTCATTATTATTAAATGTGTCACTAGTCAACTCAAGTGAACCTTATATGGTAGACACTGGCACTATAAGAGGTGTCATTATTATTAAATGTGTCACTGGTCAATTCAAGTGAATCTTATATGGTAGACACTGGCACTATACAAGGTGTCATTATTATTAAATGTGTCACTGGTCAACTCAAGCAAACCTTATATGGTAGACCCTGGCACTATAAGAGGTGTTTATTATTAAATGTGTCACTGGTCAACTCAAGCGAACCTTATATGGTAGACACTGGCACTATAAGAGGTGTCATTATTATTAAATGTGTCACTGGTCAACTCAAGCGAACCTTATATGGTAGACACTGGCACTATAAGAGGTGTCATTATTATTAAATGTGTCACTGGTCAACTCAAGCGAACCTTATATGGTAGACACTGGCACTATAAGAGGTGTCATTATTATTAAACGTGTCACTGGTCAACTCAAGTGAACCTTATATGGTAGACACTGGCACTATACAAGGTGTCATTATTATTAAATGTGCCACTGATCAACTCAAGTGAACCTTATATGGTAGACACTGGCACTATACAAGGTGTCATTATTATTAAATGTGTCACTGGTCAACTCAAGTGAACCTTATATGGTAGACACTGGCACTATACAAGGTGTCATTATTATTAAATGTATCACTGGTCAACTCAAGCGAACCTTATATGGTAGACACTGGCACTATAAGAGGTGTCATTATTATTAAATGTGTCACTGGTCAACTCAAGTGAACCTTATATGGTAGACACTGGCACTATACAAGGTGTCATTATTATTAAATGTGTCACTGGTCAACTCAAGCGAACCTTATATGGTAGACACTGGCACTATACATGGTGTAATTATTATTAAATGTGTCACTGGTCAACTCAAGCGAACCTTATATGGTAGACACTGACACTATACATGGTGTCATTATTATTAAATGTGTCACTGGTCAACTCAAGTGAACCTTATATGGTAGACACTGGCACTATACAAGGTGTCATTATTATTAAATGTGTCACTAGTCAACTCAAGTGAACCTTATATGGTAGACACTGGCACTATAAGAGGTGTCATTATTATTAAATGTGTCACTGGTCAACTCAAGTGAACCTTATATGGTAGACACTGGCACTATACAAGGTGTCATTATTATTAAATGTGTCACTGGTCAACTCAAGTGAACCTTATATGGCAGACACTGGCACTATACAAGGTGTTATTATTATTAAATGTGTCACTGGTCAACTAAAGTTAACCATATATGGTAGACACTGGCACTATACAAGGTGTCATTATTATTAAATGTGTCACTGGTCAACTCAAGTGAACCTTATTTGGTAGACACTGGCACTATACAAGGTGTCATTATTATTAAATGTGTCACTGGTCAACTCAAGTGAACCTTATTTGGTAGACACTGGCACAATACAAGGTGTCATTATTATTAAATGTGCCACTGGTCAACTCAAGTGAACCTTATATGGTAGACACTGGCACTATACAAGGTGTCATTATTATTAAATGTGTCACTGGTCAACTCAAGCGAACCTTATATGGTAGACACTGGCACTATAAGAGGAGTCATTATTATTAAATGTGTCACTGGTCAACTCAAGCGAACCTTATATGGTAGACACTGGCACTATAAGGTGTCATTATTATTAAATGTTTCACTGGTCAACTCAAGTGAACCTTATATGGTAGACACTGGCACTATACAAGGTGTCATTATTATTAAATGTGCCACTGATCAACTCAAGTGAACCTTATATGGTAGACACTGGCACTATACAAGGTGTCATTATTATTAAATGTGTCACTGGTCAACTCAAGCGAACCTTATATGGTAGACTCTGGCACTATACATGGTGTCATTATTATTAAATGTGTCACTGGTCAACTCAAGCGAACCTTATATGGTAGACACTGACACTATACATGGTGTCATTATTATTAAATGTAATAATAATAATAATAATCTTTATTGATACATAATGTTAAGTATAGCACAGATGTAGCAGTAATATGAAACATGTATACATTACGTATCAAATGGAACGAAGCAACTCATTGCTTGTGTTCCTTATTCATGTCATATATGCAATGAAATCTATGATTCGTGTAAAAAAAATAATAATAAAAAATAAAAATAAAAAGACATCTTCATAATAAACTAACAATTTATTTAATAATGCATTATACGAGTACCGTAAGTCTGAACATCAGGTACATCTTAACATGACATCATTATGCGAGTACCGTAACACTGAATACCAGGTACATCTTAACATGACAACAATACACGAGTACCGTAACACTGAACACCAGGTACATCTTAACACGACAACATTATACGAGTACCTAACACTGAACACCGGGTACATCTTAACATGACAAAATTACATTAAAGCAGCATTTAGCATATGTTTGCTAGAATTAGACGCTTGGTCCTTTGTTTGAACATATGAATAGATGTACAATATTGTAAATAGTTATTTGTAATAAATGTATTCCAGATTTTAGGACCAACATAAGCCAAAGACAGTTGTCTACAATTAGTCTTGCAGTATGGTATTTTATATGTTACTTCCTGTCTTGTATTATATTTATGTGTGGATATTTGCAGGACAAATACATCATGATATATATCTGGCAACATACCCCTATTATGCTTGTACATTAGAATACAGCATAAATATTTATTTACGTCATAAATATTCATTATTTGATAAGATGTAAATAAAGGCTGCGTATGATCAATAAATCCTACATGACTTATTACACGCAAAACTCGTTTTTGGAGTAAATGAATTTTAGCAAGGTATATATTCGGGGCCCTTCCCCAGACGACATTACAATAAGTAATATATGGGTATATAAACATGTAATACAGGTTTAACAATGATTTGTTATCTAATTTGTTTGATACCTTTTTTATAATACCAATATTCTTAGAAATTTTATTTGATATATATTTAATGTGTGTGCTCCAATTCAATGTATTATTTATAAGCAAACCCAAAAACTTTATCTCATGTACAGTGTTAATTTGTATGCCGTCTATGCAAATGTTATTACACCTCTCTCTTATACTGATCGTATTACTAAAGGTCACTGTGTGAGTTTTCTGTATATTCAAAGAAAGTTTATTAATGTTAAGCCATAAAGATAGTTTTTTTATTTCAGAGTTCAAAACATTTTCCATTTCATCTATATTGTTGCCTTGTATAAAGATGCTCGTGTCATCAGCAAACATAATGGTAAACGTTGTGTCAGATAAAGTAGATAAATCATTTATATAGATAAGAAAGAGTAAAGGTCCCAGAATTGAACCCTGCGGAACACCACATGTTATGTTTTTAAGGGAAGATTTTGTTCCATAGAATTTTACTCGTTGTTGTCTGTTACTTAAAAAGTTACGAATCCATTGGAGTATATTTCCTCTGATTCCATAATGTGTTAATTTTCTCAATAATATATTATGATTAACGGTATCAAAGGCTTTGGCTAAATCCAGAAATAACCCAATTACGTGCTCTTTGGTATCAATTGCCTTACTAATTTTGTCAATTAGCAGTGAAATAGCCATATCAGTAGAATATCCTTTCCTAAATCCAAATTGGGAATTAGACAAGATGTTATGTTTCATTATGTAATTCATTAATCTATTGTACATTAATCTTTCAAAAACCTTTGAAAATACAGGCAAGACAGAAATAGGCCTGTAATTATTAATTAATGATGTATCGCCATTTTTAAAAACAGGAACTATATCAGCTATTTTTAGTTGATCAGGAACATATCCTTGATCAAATGATAAATTTACAATGTAACTTAAAGGATCAAGTAGGTTGGAGAAGGCCTGTTTGACAATAATAGGTTTTATGCCATCCCATCCAGGACTAGAGTTTTTAAAATTCTTAATAATTCCCTTTATCTCATCTGGTGTGGTTGGCGACAAATACATTGAATTTTTATAGACTCCTTGGAGGTAGTCATCAGGTCTCTCTGATATGACTGGTATTTTATCAGCCAGTTCTGGACCTATACTTGTAAAATATTCATTAAATGTATCAGCTATGCATTTTTATTTTTTGTTAATTTACCGTCAATTAGTAATTTGTCATTAGATAAAAATGCTTCCTTCCTTCCTATAATACTCTTTAAGACTATCCAGGTTTTTTTTTAAATTACCCTTGTGCTGTTGAAGCTCATGTCGATAGTATTCTCTTTCTGCTACAGTAATAAGACAATTTATTTTATTTCTATATCTTTTATAATTAGTTTCATTGAAGACAGTCGGTTTTTTCAAGTAATACATATACAATTTGTTTTTAGTTCTAATGGAGTGTCGGAGTCCCATAGTAATCCACGGTTTATGTTTTCTTTTCCTAATAGTTGTGTTAGCTAACGGAAATGAATTATTGTATGCAACTAATATCTCATTAATGAATACAGAATAACATTCTTGTGGATCTCTGCATGCATAAACGTCATCCCAGCATATTTTATCTATACTCTCTTTGAATGTAGCAGTAGTCTGCGCATTATATTTTCTAGTCGCTATTGTCATTTCTACCTTTGTGCTGTCAGTATGTTTAGTGAGCAAAAATATTGGTAGGTGGTCAGAAATAACTGTATATATTATTCCATGCAATTGATAATTTGCACCAATTAAATCATTGCTGTATATATTATCGATGACAGTGGCAGTTGTTGCTGTTATTCTAGTAGGCTTGCTGATAAGGGGTATAAATGCCTGTTGGAACATTGCATCTATGTAATCTTGAGTTTCCGTGTGACTACCATAATTAAGTAGATTAATGTTAAAGTCACCCATTATGTAACACTGTTTATTATCAACCTTGAGAGTTTGTATAATATTGATAACATGTTCTGTGAAAGCAGTAATGTTTGTATTAGGTGGTCGATAGACAACACCTACAGTTGTTTTGTTATTGCATGTCTTAGACCGAGTCTTGATTTCAATAAAAACGCATTCCAGATATTCAGTTATGACACTCATTTCTGGTAATTCAGTACACTCAAGGGACTTACGAACATATAAGGATACACCACCTCCTTTCTTGGAGGGCCTAGTCAAATGTATACTTTTGTAATTCATACAGATCAAGATTGTCATTATGTAACCAAGTTTCGCTTAGACCGATGACCGAGAACCTGTTATCGATCAGTGACAAGAAATCACCCAATTTGCTAATGTTCTTTGGCAAGCTACGGATATTTAAATGCATAAGTGAAAACTCTTCATCAGAGATATTATTTCTTGTGTCACTGGTCAACTCAAGTGAACCTTATATGGTAGACACTGGCACTATAAAAGGTGTCATTATTATTAAATGTGTCACTAGTCAACTCAAGTGAACCTTATATGGTAGACACTGGCACTATAAGAGGTGTCATTATTATTAAATGTGTCACTGGTCAACTCAAGTGAACCTTATATGGCAGACACTGGCACTATACAAGGTGTCATTATTATTAAATGTGTCACTGGTCAACTCAAGCGAACCTTATATGGTAGACACTGACACTATACATGGTGTCATTATTATTAAATGTGTCACTGGTCAACTCAAGTGAACCTTATATGGTAGACACTGGCACTATACAAGGTGTCATTATTATTAAATGTGTCACTAGTCAACTCAAGTGAACCTTATATGGTAGACACTGGCACTATAAGAGGTGTCATTATTATTAAATGTGTCACTGGTCAACTCAAGTGAACCTTATATGGTAGACACTGGCATTATACAAGGTGTCATTATTATTAAATGTGTCACTGGTCAACTCAAGTGAACCTTATTTGGTAGACACTGGCACTATAAGAGGTGTCATTATTATTAAATGTGTCACTGGTCAACTCAAGCGAACCTAATATGGTAGACACTGGCATTATACATGGTGTCATTATTATTAAATGTGTCACTGGTCAACTCAAATGAACCTTATATGGTAGACACTGGCACTATAAAAGGTGTCATTATTATTAAATGTGTCACTAGTCAACTCAAGTGAACCTTATATGGTAGACACTGGCACTATAAGAGGTGTCATTATTATTAAATGTGTCACTGGTCAACTCAAGTGAACCTTATATGGTAGACACTGGCACTATACAAGGTGTCATTATTATTAAATGTGTCACTGGTCAACTCAAGTGAACCTTATATGGTAGACCCTGGCACTATACAAGGTGTCATTATTATTAAATGTGTCACTGGTCAACTCAAGTGAACCTTATAAGGTAGGCACTAGCACTATACAAGGTGTCATTATTATTAAATGTGTCACTGGTCAACTCAAGTGAACCTTATATGGTAGACCCTGGCACTATACAAGGTGTCATTATTATTAAATGTGCCACTGGTCAACTCAAGTGAACCTTATAAGGTAGGCACTAGCACTATACAAGGTGTCATTATTATTAAATGTGTCACTGGTCAACTCAAGTGAACCTTATATGGTAGTCACAAGCACTATACAAGGTGTTATTATTATTAAATGTGTCACTGGTCAACTCAAGTGAACCTTATATGGTAGACACTGGCACTATACAAGGTGTCATTATTATTAAATGTGTCACTGGTTCTCTCACCTCGCTGGTGTCTGAGAATCGAGCGAAGACGTCACCAAGGACACACTGCCACTGCCATGTAAGTAGGCGGTCCTCCAGGGTCTGGAGGAAGTGACAGTGCTGCTCATAGATCACTGACAGACACCCCGGGAACATCGTACTGCAACACATATCATACATAGCTCATAGATCACAAGACACACAGCCAGTGAACTGCAACAACAGGTCAAGGGCAAGGTCATATACAGCGCGGTAACAGTTCTTGCTTAGCTCTTCAGGCCTTGTGCACCACTAAGCTCGGATTTTATGAGGATATTGGAGCTAAAGAAGTAATTCCATTATTATTACTATAAGACTGCAGTGCATCTGTCCGGTCTCTGACTACCCTTTTGGCTTCTTTCCACATTCCCCACCTCAGTTGCTGTCTTTCTTTCTCAACCATTGTTCTCCAGGTTGTGTTAGAGTGGCCTACTTTCCGTTTCCCTTCTGGCGTCCGCATTGGAGCAGTCAGGCTCTCTTCATTTTTCTGAGCACCTATACACTTCATTTCCATCTTCTTTTCTTGACATCTACACTGATCTTCTCTTCCCATGTTTTAGTCTGGTTGGGTATGTTTTATACCACATATGGCCATCTAATTGTCATGATCCTCTTAGACACTTGGAATGGAATGTGTCCAGTCTTCGGTTGTCAGTTTCGTTTACCTTCCTTATATCACATCCGCACAATAACACCAATTTAACCATTATCCTTACGACTGCCTCAAATTCACCCGAACACCAACTAGACTTCTACGGGAAGCATTCAGCCACACTGCAATTTACTGCACAAAGACTATCCATTTATGTTACCAACCACTGTCTATAGCCAGGTACTCCTTTATACAGTGGAAGTCATCACAAATAAACTAATCTGTTTATATTTAACAAATCAACTGTTATATTTGTGCCCCTCTTCAACAATATTGTAGGCATGCTTCTACTTTGTGACCTTTGACCCTAACTGGTCACCCCAGCCCCAGGTACCTGATGTCCTTGAGTGGCACAATGCCCAGCTGCTTGAGTGAGCCAGCGAAGTGGTCGAGTATGGTCCAGAGAGCGGAGCAGTACTTGCGTTCTGTCTCAAGGATCTCCCGAGCCACGCGCAGACGTTGTGCTGAAAGAAATTACAACAGTAACGTAAAGCCATAGTACTACAGAGTATATGTACATATAGTATCTCCCCTGGAGAGTGGCTGGCCACTCAATTCATCCACTGTTCTCCGACAGGTAGAAAGAGAACATTGGGTAAATGTCAGAGAATATTTCTAATCAATGACTTTTTTTTTTTTTTTAAATACATCACCAGTTGGTAGGTAAGAGGATAATGATTCAAGGAAGCAAACAAACTAAGAAAGAGGCAAATGAAGGTTGGCACATGGGAGGAGATCCTGCCAGACCACCCAAAGTGTAAAACATGTATTAATATACACACATGTTCCTAAAACATTCAGTCAGTAGATGCAAGTTGAGGTTCTCTCTCTGTACTGGCACGTGAATACAGAGTCTGATGTTTTAACCATTATCCTACCATGACCCATGTACCTGTATCTGCCCGCCACGGTGCATCTCAATCTTTCAAAATATTATCAAGGTGCAGTCTGTTGTTGTTTACACCCCCCCCGCCCGGATAAGCCACTAGCTTCCTTATCCACATGCCATCTGAGGTTTTGTTATGTAGGCAATCTTGATGACTTACTGAAGGTATTTGCATTACTCATCACATTTTTTACCCCTAAAGCGGATTGGTTGTTCGAAACTCAACATACTTTCGCGTGCGTTTCTCTCATGCGGAGGTACACGACGTGGACTGAACATCTTCAGTGGAGACGAGTGGGCTGGAACAGACAGACACTGGCGTGAACACACACGTTCCTTAAATGATTAGAAATAGTCAAGAAAACAATGTCTGCGTGGTATCCTGGCAGACATGTTCACTCGAACACCATCTCAACTTATCTGGAAAGCATTCAGCAATGTTGTTATTACTGCATGAAGACTACTTGTATATATATATATATCAATATGCACCTCTGTTTATACCCAGGTACACATTTGTACAGCCGAATGAACTGGAGCAATGTGAAATGAACAAATGAATGGAAATAAAATGATGATTTTAACGTAGAATCTCTCGATTGAGAGTCTGATATTCTAAACACTATGCCCCATAGCACCTGGCCTACTTACTGAAAACAATTTTGATAAAACTGAAAAAGCAATGCAAATTAATTACAAATCAGACCTATCAATTGAAAACCAAAAGTTAAATATTCTTTTCATTGGCAATAGATACTTTATAAAAAAAACGTATTACTAATATTACTTTTCAGATGAGTGTCACTAATTAATTGAGCAATACATAGTTGTTGATAGATATGTAGACTAACACTGTGTCAAAAGAAAAGAATCACATCTCTAGTTAATGTTTCACTTACCAGATGGTTGTCCGTCCGATGGCAGGAGAACCAACTACAACACGGAAAAGACGTGGTTTATGAAATGTATCATCAACACCATTACTACAATCTTCAGTTTTTATTAGGAGCACTCTGATATGTAACCTTCACCATTAGGAGCACTCTGGGACAGACCTACGCATCAGTCACTATGGTATGTAACCTTCACCATTAGGAGCACTGTGGGACAGACCTACGCATCAGTCACTATGATATGTAACCTTCACCATTAGGAGCACTCTGGGACAGACCTACGCATCAGTCACTATGATATGTAACCTTCACCATTAGGAGCACTCTGGGACAGACCTACGCATCAGTCACTATGATATGTAACCTTCACCATTAGAGGCACTCTGGGACAGACCTACGCATCAGTCACTATGATATGTAACCTTCACCATTGATGACCTGCATCAACCTTCACCATTAGGAGCACTCTGGGACAGACCTGCACATCAGTCACTATGATATGTAACCTTCACCATTAGGAGCACTCTGGGACAGACCTACGCATCAGTCACTATGATATGTAACCTTCACCATTAGGAGCACTCTGGGACAGACCTACGCATCAGTCACTATGATATGTAACCTTCACCATTAGGAGCACTCTGGGACAGACCTACGCATCAGTCACTATGATATGTAACCTTCACCATTAGGAGCACTCTGGGACAGACCTACGCATCAGTCACTATGATATGTAACCTTCACCATTAGGAGCACTCTGGGACAGACCTACGCATCAGTCACTATGATATGTAACCTTCACCATTAGGAGCACTCTGGGACAGACCTGCGCATCAGTCACTATGATATGTAACCTTCACCATTAGGAGCACTCTGGGACAGACCTACGCATCAGTCACTATGATATGTAACCTTCACCATTAGGAGCACTCTGGGACAGACCTGTGCATCAGTCACTATGATATGTTGGGCCTTCACCATTAGAGACTCTGACCTGCATCAGTCACTATGATATGTAACCTTCACCATTAGGAGCACTCTGGGACAGACCTGCGCATCAGTCACTATGATATGTAACCTTCACCATTAGGAGCATTCTGGGACAGACCTGCGCATCAGTCACTATGATATGTAACCTTCACCATTACGAGCACTCTGGGACAGACCTGTGCATCAGTCACTATGATATGTAACCTTCACCATTACGAGCACTCTGGGACAGATCTGTGCATCAGTCACTATGATATGTAACCTTCACCATTAGGAGCACTCTGGGACAGACCTACGAGGCTACGCATCAGTCACTATGATATGTAACCTTCACCATTAGGAGCACTCTGGGACAGACCTACGCATCAGTCACTATGATATGTAACCTTCACCATTAGGAGCACTCTGGGACAGACCTACGAATCAGTCACTATGATATGTAACCTTCACCATTAGGAGCACTCTGGGACAGACCTACGCATCAGTCACTATGATATGTAACCTTCACCATTAGGAGCACTCTGGGACAGACCTACGAATCAGTCACTATGATATGTAACCTTCACCATTAGGAGCACTCTGGGACAGACCTATGCATCAGTCACTATGATATGTAATCTTCACCATTAGGAGCACTCTGGGACAGACCTACGCATCAGTCACTATGATATGTAACCTTCACCATTAGGAGCACTCTGGGACAGACCTACGCATCAGTCACTATGATATGTAACCTTCACCATTAGGGAGCACCTGGGACAGACCCACGATCAGTCACTATGATATGTGTAACCTTCACCTTCATTAGGGAGCACTTCAAAGGACCTATGCATCAAATACTATGATATGTAACCTCCTCACCATTAGGGAGAGCACTCTGGGACAGACCCCCACGATCAGTCACTCATGGATAGTGTAACCTCTCACCATTAGGAGCACTCTGGGACAGACCTATGCATCAGTCACTATGATATGTAACCTTCACCATTAGGAGCACTCTGGGACAGACCTACGCATCAGTCACTATGATATGTAACCTTCACCATTAGGAGCACTCTGGGACAGACCTACGCATCAGTCACTATGATATGTAACCTTCACCATTAGGAGCACTCTGGGACAGACCTATGCATCAGTCACTATGATATGTAATCTTCACCATTAGGAGCACTCTGGGACAGACCTGCGCATCAGTCACTATGATATGTAACCTTCACCATTAGGAGCACTCTGGGACAGACCTATGCATCAGTCACTATGATATGTAACCTTCACCACTGCATGAACCAACCTAAGATTCTAATGTGTGAAGTATAAAAAGATGCTTCTCACAGTTGTAATATTGTAATAACTGTCTGTATTCCGACACCGAAAAAACTAAATTTTCAGCTGTCTGTAAACATACAGTACAAGAAATATTTTTTGTGTCCGAAAACATACAATCGTTATGGATTGTATGTATTTGGACACCTAACAATGACAGATGTCCAAAAAACACAGTCATTATGGATTGTATGTATTTGGACACCTAACAATGACAGGTGTCTGAAAATACAGTCATTATGGATTGTATGTATTTGGACACCTAGCAATGACAGGTGTACAAAAAAACACAGTCATTGACACCTAACAATGACAGGTGTTCGAAAACATATAGTAATTATGGATTGTATGTATTTGGACACCTAACAATGACAGGTGTCCAAAAACACAGTCATTATGGATTGTATGTATTTGGACACCTAACAATGACAGGTGTCCAAAAACACAGTCATTATGGATTGTCTGTATTTGGACACCTAACAATGACAGGTGTCCAAAAAACACAATCATTATGGATTGTATGTATTTGGCCACCTAACAATGACATGTGTTCGAAAACATATAGTAATTATGGATTGTATGTATTTGGACACCTAACAATGACAGGTGTCCAAAAAACACAATCATTATGGATTGTATGTATTTGGACACCTAACAATGACAGGTGTCCAAAAAACACAATCATTATGGATTGTCTGTATTTGGACACCTAACAATGACAGGTGTCCAAAAAACACAATCATTATGGATTGTATGTATTTGGCCACCTAACAATGACATGTGTTCGAAAACATATAGTAATTATGGATTGTATGTATTTGGACACCTAACAATGACAGGTGTCCAAAAAACACAATCATTATGGATTGTATGTATTTGGACACCTAGCAATGACATGTGTTCGAAAACATATAGTAATTATGGATTGTATGTATTTGGACACCTAACAATGACAGGTGTTGAAAAACACAGTACAGAAATTGTTTATCTTTGTACATTTGTAGGGTGTCCAAAAACTTACACTGTTCGAATACATACATTATTGTTGTTACAGTACTAGCACTTGAAGTACAGTACTAGCACTTGAAGTACAGTACTAGCACTTGAAGTACAGTACTAGCACTTGAAGTACAGTACTAGCACTTGAAGTACAGTACTAGCACTTGAAGTACAGTACTAGCACTTGAAGTACAGTACTAGCACTTTAAGTACAGTACTAGCACTTGAAGTACAGTACTAGCACTTGAAGTACAGTACTAGCACTTGAAGTACAGTACTAGCACTTGAAGTACAGTACTAGCACTTGAAGTACAGTACTTATTCTGCACCTTAACTACATTATCCACAATGCAACAGTGAGACGACATACTCGACTCCCACCTGTATGCTACTTCCCTACCCACAATGCAACAGTGAGACGACAGACTCGATTCCCACCCATATGCTACTTCCCTACCCACAATGCAACAGTGAGACGACAGACTCGACACCCACCTGTATGTTCCCCTTGCACCTTCCCTCCTCTCCCTCTCCCTCTCCCTCTCCCTTCGTCTCCTCCCCCTCCTGGTTGTCTTCCATTTCATCGTCACTCAACTCCATCTTGGTCAGTTCTGTGCACTTCTCACTGAGTGACCGCCCAAGGTCAAGACTCTTATTGATGGTTGCAGTGAGAGATGAATCAGAGTCGTAGTTCTCATCCAATGGGATATCTTCGACTGTTGGGAGTGTTCGGAAATTTTAGTTACGTAAAGTTTATGCATGTGTGTATTTAGTAGATATTCGTTATTCCAAATACAGATACTTTTATTTCAGGTTAAAAATATAACTGTATCGGTAGATTTAAATATACATAGAAATTAAAGCAAAGAATATAAATAATTCAAGAACACATAATAGAAATATTAAAAAGCTTAAAATATATATAAAATAATATGAATAAGTATTACTGAGTTTACTAAATCATTTGTCTATACCAACATTCCGATCAGTTCACAGAGGAAGTATTAAGCCACCACCAACATCCACTGACACACCCACCTTGGTCACTGTCCTGCAGGCCAGCGATGTACGACTGGACAATAGGTGACATGACCGGTGGCGTGACATCATCACATGACATGTCACCACCGCCCGGCTGGTACGTGTTCATGACACCGCTGTCGTGATCACTGGTCAGTTGACTACTGCTGTTGCTGCTGTGATGACCGCTTGTGTTGAAAGTGTTCCGTGCCCGCTCCAGTAGCGCAGACAGAGAGGTGGAGTCTGATGACCGATTCAGACGGTTTGGCCGATCTTGACCGGAGTGGTACTTCTGCCTGCGATGGAAAAACAGACACAACAATAGAGCAATGTTTCCGATGAGCATCAGTTCAGAATCAACAGTTAGACGAGGTGCACATTCGTAAGACTAAGTGACAAATCTGCCACTACAATGTAAGTACATTATAAGCTGTGGATTGATTGAACGTGACTTTATGGCTTCAATTATTACAGCGAATCACCCAAGGTAGTGGCAGAGTAGCACAAATCAGCATCCAATTGTTTGTGCTACTCTAGGTACAATTACAGCAGGATGTCAATATCACAAACATACCATTTTCTATTTAAATTGCAGACATTATTCGATATCTAGTATCATCCATTTTATCAGCTTTTAAAGTTCTTTATTTTATTTATT
The DNA here is from genome assembly GCA_020002185.1 of Paraescarpia echinospica. NCBI lineage: Eukaryota > Metazoa > Annelida > Polychaeta > Sabellida > Siboglinidae > Paraescarpia > Paraescarpia echinospica. Next base: position 33,714,622 of record CM034538.1, on the reverse strand, counting down.
TATATATATTTATTTGTGCATTTTATTGTACTCCATAACTTATATTAATAGCCTTGGCTCTTTTTGTACCATTCTATTTGTACAGCACATTGATCCACCAAAGGGAATTTGCGCTTTAAAAATACATTATTGTCAATATTATTTCACACGTCAAATTATTATCAGCAAATTCAAAGGTTTGTGCAGCAGTTGGCTTGGTTATTTGGCACAGCACCAGATCCAAAATGGGTCATGGCGCTTCACAACATATTATAAAATAGTGCAGAATATCAAAATATTTAAAAACATCTTTGATAAAATAGTAAGTTGCACAGTCAGTTTTGTTTGTATTTTGTTGCGGGGTGGAGCCAGGTAGAGCACTGTCTCACCTGAGCTGTGATGAGATGGAGCCGGAGCGCTCCAGTTCCTCCAGCAGGATGTCCCGCTCGCACTGGAGCAGGTCAACGTGACGCTGAAGGGTCTGCTGTGTCTCGGTCGCCAGCTTCAGTTGCGCCACCACGCCCCCAAACTCACTCTACAACCAACACGACATACTGCAAAAATGCATTTCTCCTGCAAACTGCCAAATTGACTGTTAATCATCATTTCAATATGTGATACGCCAACTGTGAGTACAGAAGGAGAGATTCTCAAATACGTCATGTCAGACATCGAAGCGCTCTTTGTTGTTTTGACCCTTCGTCATGACTACACTGCCTACAGACCTGAGACGGTTAGGCGATTTTGAATACCACGTCATGTTGACCCTTCTTCTAGATAGTTAAAAAGGTTTACATGATTATGACATCACACCCGACTTTGAGGATAAAATGAAAACCATGCAATGAATTGTTATTCAGAATGTTTCTGAAAGGTGACACCAATGATGGTATTACCATATTAAAGCGCACGTTCACTAATGAAAATCTGTTATTGAGCGTGGTTTCACTTCTGAAAAGAGGGTGTTTTTTTTACTTGGCAGTGTGCGCCTATTGGAGACAATACGGTATATCTATACTTGACAGGTATAATTTGCAGAAACCGGGTTCTGATTACAAGCTTGGGCAATAAACTTCAAGTTCAATTTTTTCGGTTTGCACTTCCTATATAAAGAACTAGCTTACACCCACAACAAACAAATGGTCACTGTTACAATATTTTGGTCTTTAAAAAATGTCCCATGGCTCCCTCTGGTGAAGAGTGGTTCACCACTAAATTTTCTCAGGTGGAAGAAAGACCATCAAAAATATAAATAACGATTGTTGCGTTTTTAAATACATCGCTAGTTGGTAGATCGGAGGCCAATGTTCCAAGTGTGCAAATGAACGCAGAATGAGGCGAGTGGACCTCGGCACCAGGGAGGGGATGTACTTATAGTGGCTCGAACTTAACATATTAATATTTAGATAGCTGACACTTTGCATGATTGACAGGTGAATGATGCATATATCACTCACAGCATGAATGTATACTCCTGTCAACTTGTACTGTCAAATTATGATACCCTAGGAATAACTTAACTGACCTACCTGTCATGTGACCTATTGAAGGCTAGCAACATGGTCTGTCAAACCACCAAAAATGGACAACCACAAGGAGCTTTCAGACATTCCATTGTATATTTTGTTGAAATTCTGGCCCCAAATGTTTTCATTGTGACAAAAACGTAAGGCAAGGTTTTTCAAGTAAGAACTGGATGTGAGAAAGGTTAATTTAGCAGATGTCACGCTGCATTATTAATACAACGCACACATAATACTTATGTGAACATTGTTGACGAGACAAATCTTGATGGCGGTCACATGGATAATTTTGAATGACGTAGGCAAACAGTGATGTACTGGATCCATCAATGGTGACCCGTGTGACCTTCAGGGAGTGACGACTGACCTTCAAGGCTAGCACCATGTGTACGATGTCACCAAGCTGTTGCTCACACTCTGCCTTGTTGTGTTGTACGGTTGCCTCGAGCTTCTGGTCACAGTACTGGATGTCTTGAAGTGCCTCCATCGCCTGCGAGAAGCCTGTCTTCATCTCTCGTGCTATACACTGCAGCTACAAGCACACACCTCCATTAGTTATCAACCAAAGTCTTCATCTCTCGCGCCATACACTGCAGCTACAAGCACACACCTCCATTAGGCATCAACCAGTCTTCATCTCTCGTGCCATACACTGCAGCTACAAGCACACACCTCCATTAGTCATCAACCAAAGTCTTCATCTGTCGCGGCATACACTGCAGCTACAAGCACACACCTCCATTAGTCATCAACCAAAGTCTTCATCTGTCGCGCCATACACTGCAGCTACAAGCACACACCTCCATTAGTCATCAACCAAAGTCTTCATCTCTCGCGCCATACACTGCAGCTACAAGCACACACTTCCATTAGTCATCAACATCTCTTCATCTCTCACGCCATACACTGCAGCTAAAAGCACACACCTCTATTAGGCATCAACCAAAGTCTTCATCTCTCCCACCATACACCGCAGCTACAAGCACACAGTTCCATTAGGCATCAACCAGTCTTCATCTCTCATGCCATACACTGCAGCTACAAGCACACACCTCCATTAGTCATCAACCAAAGTCTTCATCTCTCGCGCCATACACTGCAGCTACAAGCACACACCTCCATTAGTCATCAACCAAAGTCTTCATCTCTCGCGCCATACACTGCAGCTACAAGCACACACCTCCATTAGTCATCAACCAAAGTCTTCATCTCTCGCGCCATACACTGCAGCTACAAGCACACACCTCCATTAGTCATCAACCAAAGTCTTCATCTCTCGCGCTATATACTGCAGCTACAAGCACACACCTCCATTAGGCATCAACCAACGTCTTCATCTCTCCCACCATACACCGCAGCTACAAGCACACACTTCCATTAGTCATCAACATCTCTTCATCTCTCACGCCATACACCGCAGCTACAAGCACACAGTTCCATTAGTGTTCAAACAAAGTCTTCATCTCTCATGCCATACACCACACCTCCATTAGGCATCAACCAAAGGCTTCATCTCTCCCACCATACACTGTAGCTATAAGCACACACCTCCATTAGGCATCAACCAAAGACTTCATCTCTCCCACCATACATTGCAGCTATAAGCACACACCTCCATTAGTCATCAACCAAAGTCTTCATCTCTCCCACCATACACTGCAGCCACATACACAGGACCTCATCCCTCATTACAATCATCTACTTAGTGCATAAAGAATAGATGAAGCTATGTTATGAATCACCGGACACACTGTCAATATGTTCATTCATGCAATCCCTATCAGCCACACAGTGAAGCAACCTCACAGGAAAATACATCTCAATTAATCTATTCATGACCACAAATATCCCACCAATTTAACAGCTACTCATCTGCCACATGTTCACATTTGAGTGTGTGTACCATTTCACAACATTACCACGTCCTGTACACATTGTGTCAGGCTCTTTATGCGTTCACGTTAATTAACGGGAAACACTAGAATTTGACAAATGTTTTACGACGACAACAAAATGAAACATTTGCTAACCTATGCCATGCAGTATACAGGTGATTTATATGTTAGTTTCAATAACGCATCAGGCCCACTGCCAACACAGTGGCCACTTACAAAAGGTCACATAAGATCTTAAGATCTTCTCACGAGACCAAGACAATGCTGGGAGGAGCCGATTCATCCGCTATCAACAAATCATTAATATCACAAAATAGTCGGAGCTTATTCTTGCCAAGTACAAGGCTTTCATGAGAAAGAATTACATGACTACCTGTTACACATAGTACAAGGCCTTTGTTTGTTCATGGTGCACGAAGCTTGAACGCTGTATTACATGCTTTGGTAAAATTAATTTCAACAGATGGACGTATGATCGAGCAGTGGCAGTAAGACAAAGAACAATCCCAGGGGTTTGTTGTTACATGGCACAGGAAAGGGAATATTGTGCTAAGCCCAGATGGAATCTAATAAAGCCAACGACACATGGTGAGAAACAACAGGGAGGAGAATAATATGATTGTCCTACACCAATGGTGGATCAAATTACAGCTAAATAATCACTCAATTCAGGAGTATGATAATTATAAATAAATTCCAATACATAAAAAAAATTGAATGACTGAATTTCAATGGTCCGTTTGGATGATCACAGAAAAATCGGAAAGGTATGTTTTGAGTGTTTCTTATTTTCACATTTTAAATGAACGCCCCTCTTTCACTGTATCAGCAGTGCATGTAGACTGCCCTGAGTTTTTTTTTTATAGATGTGCATGCATGGGGTCAATCTGGTAAAGATTTGTTGGATTATTTTATGTTTTATTTACAAATCCCCTCAGGCCAACCTTAAAAACATTTCACAATTTCTACAATGATGCAGACCCTGCAGATAATATTAATGAAGTATATTTTGTTTGTAAAAGGAACATTTAATTCCTTAATGGTGTTTGACAAGGAAAAGCAGTTCTCGGATGGAATAAAATATCAGTGTTAAGAATATAAAGTGTGCCAAATTGCTATATAAATTGAAATCAACTTCAATGTCACCACTATTATGCAAAGCAACCTTCGCTTCCATTCAATTGGTGAAGTGAATATCTAAAAAATTATATTATTGCTTAAGATAACTTCTTTTGCATCTACATCCGATGAAAAGAAGCTCAGAGGCGAATCAAAACAAATGGAGGGATCAATCTCAGAATCAATAGGCAGTATTGATATCAGTATCAGACGATCGAGGCGGGCTACCTCGCCATTTTTCTATGCCACGTCGCCCAAAATATGCAAAAATTGCTGCCTCATAGCTATTTCGTGCACACGTTTGTTTTCGTATTTCGCTATATATTCAGCACTGGCGAGCAGTGCGAAATGACACCACAACGTCACTTATATTCCTGCAAAATCGCAGATTTGTAGCAACATCGTTTAGTCATCTTAACGTCGCTTAGGGCCTGTTAGGATTTATTTCTTGGAATCAACTCCACTGGACAACGTGAATGACATCACTTGTCAGTTGTCCAATCACTGAATATTCCCACAGGACCCCCGGTGTCTCCAATGGTGACACCTTGCAGAGTTTCGACATACTAGCAATCAAAACATTCATGTAATATGGCACCCAAATGTTGGTGACTGCGTTTGGGAGATATGTAGAACTCAGAGAAAAAAGAAAAAAAAAACGGTAGATGAACTTTTGCGCTCAATTTTACTATTATAGTATGCGTCCACAATAAATCAGAATTCTGGTGTAGCTAATGTTGAATTTCTGGATTATGACGGTGGTGGGAGCAAAAACCTTGCAGGCTAATGACACGACGTCACAAGTCAGACCCTTTTGAAGCCCAAAGAAAAACCGGGTATCCTATTCACTAGTCAGCACCTAGTTTGAGCTAGTCTGCGTAGCAGCTGTCGCGCGTTGCTGCATCACGCATGCAAAATGAGCAATATAGCAGCGTATCAGCGCATCAGCGTCGTATGTTGATAAAAACCGGGGCACTATTTACGCCCCAAAAGGGTGCTAAGACGCAACATTCTTAAACGTAAATATGCCTATGATAATGTTGAATGATGGAATTAACTCACTAAGATATGAAAGTTAGGCAAAACTCAAGTTATAATGGCGAAATCGAGGTGGGTCTGGATCCGATACAAGTGCTCACTAGTCTATTAAACTAATGTTCTATGCCGGGTTTTTTTAGCAAAATAAGGAATGTGATTCGTAAGAGATCTTTGTGCTAAATATATAATACATATTCCGACAAAGTTGTGCAAACAAACTTTTGGGAAAGTTTATTTATTTATTTAAGTGAAGTACTTACGAATATAAAACACCAAAGTTTGTATCTCGTAAAAGATGCCTATTGCAGAAAACTGTGTATACTAACGGATTATCAATACCTTGGGCTAAGCAATTATATTTGTACAGAATGTGGATACACTAAACAACTTACAATATTTTATCAAAACACACAATTTGAGAAACGTTCTTGCAATTAAAAGAAACATACTTTTGTCGCATTCCAGAAATGACTGTTTAATTAATTGCATAGCATGCTAGCAACAAATAAAGTATAATCCATCGAACAGAACATCATGATATGGTACCGTATTATCCCCAATAGACGCACAGTGCATGAGTGCAAGGGCTTGGGTGCGCATCTATTGATTTATCTTAAGATATATCACAAGCTGGGCGGACACACAAATTGCTTACACGTCATACACATGTAACTGCTAAGTAGACAACACAAAGACAGATTCAGCAAGTCTACCAAAACATCCGGCGCTCGATCGACAGAACACGGTACACGACAGGAATCGCGAGTAGAGACAGACTTCTTCGACTATTCAAGCAATGCTAAACAGACAATCATCGCGCTAGCCAGACGACATCGTTGGATAAATACCGCTGGACAATGCAGTAAATTCTACGTGCTGAATCGGCACTCAATTAAATTAAAAACCGCATGCTTTGCCAATGTCCCGGCAACAATGCAACGCCAACGAATTGCGGGCACTGCATTAACGGAGCGATTCCCAAAGACATCAAGTCGGACATCCAGGCGCTCTTCGTCCTTCTGACCCATCCTCGTGGCTTCATACGGTTACATGATTATGAATATCACATTATTTTGACCATTCCTCTGCGTTGTTAGAATGCTCGAGTTAGAGAATAAAACGAAACTGACAGAAACGTAATGCCATCTTACGGCTAATGTAGAAATAATTGTTATCTAGACAGTATCCGCAAGGTGGCGCCCGTGGGGAATACTGTATTTGGTATTATCAAAGCGCAAGCTCACACTTGAAAATATGTTTTTGTGCGTGGTTTCACTTCTGTAAAAAGGGGGTGCGCGTATATTAATACACTATTCATTCAAAGGTGATGATGGTCGGAAAGTCTTCACATGATGCCAGTCACTGTCCCTGTCAACGGGGTAACAAGGCCTACGGTTAGGGCAAGAAAAACATCACCACAACCAAGTACCAGTGGTCAAGTGGAAATCACACCTCAACTGAGTACCAGTGGTCAAGTGGAAACCATACCTCAACTGAGTACTAGTGGGCAACTGGAAACCACACCTCAACATGATGAAGCAATCATGATTACTGGCTTTTATTAATCATGATTACTACATTTACAAGTGATGTAGTTAACAGGTTTATCTTCCCCTCTATATTCTATAGTATAGACTAAAACATACCTCAGAATACACTATTCTTAAGCTAGTTTAAAAAAAATATCCGGTGGGGCATGCCAGACCTCCCTAGCAATGCTTCGTGCCTGCGATGCTCGCGTAGCCCACCCCTACCACCTCGCCCTCACTGTACCCAGGGGAAACACTGTAATATTGTCAACAGATGGATGGATACACCACGAGGCCAAGCTGGATAAGCAAGGTTATAAAGGTAACTACTTAAATGATGCCAGAATTGTTTTATTTTCATGGTATTTCACCTGATCTAATACAATGAGAGACAGCAAATTCCAAACAGTCAAAGTCTGACTACACAGCTTCTGGATTGCTTATTTTAAGAATAATATTTTTAGATGTCATATTCAATCATAATGACATCCCTCATCATTTCTGTGTGCCAACAAATTGGGCCAGCCAGTTGACACAGACAGATCTCAGAGATAATCCCCCATCTGTCTCCACAGTCACTGTAAGCCTGCAATTGACCTACACACTGATGACAGATGGCTTTCCAGATGTGTCAATTCAACAAATGCTGGTTATTAATTTATAAAAACTATCCCTGTAGTTATTAATTTAAAAAAACTATCCCTGTAGGTATTCGGGCAGGTAAATTACGTATGTTGCCACATGCAGAATTTCCACCAGGAATGTGATTATATTAGATGTTTTACGGTACGTCATATTCAAGCTACATGTGGCATGGAGAGATAACACACAAAGCCCTCCCAGTAAATCTGCCACCACAGATTGACAATGAATATATTATGACACCACAAATACGGATCAATTCAGTCAACATAAATAATCCATGCTTCTGAAAACAATAACATAGTCATAGACATACCACACCAATCTCCACTGCTATTCCTAGAATGAAGTGGCACTGTTATCAATATTCCTGGATCCAGTGAATCCCTAAATAGCACATCCAGGGATGTACACATCCCGACCAGAACTGATATCTAGTTGACTGACCTCTTCCCCACTACAATCCTCTTGCTCCGACATCCCAGGATCATCATCAGAGGATCCCACGATCCGTGCAGTGATTCCGGATGGTGTGCCCAGGGATCTGACCAGGAATGTGGCCAGGAAATGTCTGACCAGTGCTAGTTACACCCAGCAGCAGGAAGTCATTAGACTGGATGACAGGGGGAGATAGCAGGTTCATGGCCTGCTCACCAGGTATCGCTGTATGAGGTCAACCAAGGTCATACTGTTTGACCTCATGATTACATGACCCGTAATGCCATCTGACTATACCAGTGGACATCTCACCCTAGTGTATGTAAGCATTAGATGAGATAGCCGACAGGTTATTTCACCTATTTTATCCATGTGATGTAACTATAATATTTACATCACAGGACTAACTTAAGTCTAAGATTCTGATTCTTTGCGACTATATTGGGCATATGGAATTTGTTTTATTTGTTTTTCATAATGACTTTTTATTTGGTTTTCATTAAATTTATGAAGGGGCAAAGTGGACCCAGATTCTATCCATGAAAGGCCAGGGGGGTCCATATTAAAAAGAGGGGGTCCAGATGCTATACAGTTGCAGTATAATTTATATAATAGAATATAATAGAAAATGTATTCGATAATAGAATATATGGACTGTATTATAGACTATTGACTCAATGGGTCTAAATTCAATCTAGGGAAAATGGACCCATTGTCCACTTTCCAGGGTCCATATTCTATGACACTGTCACCGGATATTTAACGGCCAGTCAGTGTCCTAGTGGTCACCTTAGACAGTAGACTCCAGCCAGTGCGGCCTAATCCAGTCAATGACAGCAAGTACATCTTACTGCCTGAGAGACCTGGTAAGATGTATACAATAAACTACCTGTGAGTGGTCAGTCGGAAGGAAGAGGAGAAAGATGACCTGCAAAATCAGCTTATATTATCTGTTGCCATGGAGACAGCTGTATAGCCAGAGTGCTCTCTCAACTATGATGTATGTGTGCTGTATCAGGCGTGTATCGGGCATGTATCAGGTGTGTATCCCCGGAAAAGATAGACCTACTCACAGCGTCGAGTAATAAAGACAGCAGCTGGTCTCCCTGTTGAGGAGAACTAGAAGATAGTGAGCACACTACTCAGGGGATTTGCAAAATGCTATTTTAAAATCCAATTAAAAACAAATCAGGATTAATTTCAATTAACAAAATGTTTTTTTACTTTTTGTCCTAAAATATTGTTTTATTTAAACACAGTTTCTGCATGTATTTTAAACAGTTTGCATCAATAGTAAAGAATATCATATATATTTGTTATTCAAACACATCAATTTGAAGGAGTTCGTGTACTAGCTACGTACTGTTGCTGGCAAAGTGAAAACTGTCACAAAACCACAGTTTTAATATTAATCACGGGACAAAGGATCCTAATTGATCCCTGATCATCCTCAGTGGAGCAGAAGACATTGATGCAACTAAAGTGGTTTGGCTTCAAGGAATATAATGTCAATCAACGCACTAAACAGATTCAGAATAATAATAATAGCAGGTGGAGACTTCATGTCAACCCATCTGATGATACATACCCAAATCTGTACATAGCCTACCTACACTGAGGTAGCATTGGCCTAGTAGAGTCCCACACACACACACACACACACACACACACACACACACACACACACACACACACACGTTTGTTTACACATATCATATATACATATACAAATAGATCTAACCTGGGACAACTGTGAGGCCACATCTTCCATTCCTGCCCTGTCGTCTCCTGTCACCCCTACTTCATCTTCCATCCCTAATTTATCTCCCTCCATCCCTAGCCTGTCTCCCTGTGGCTCGGGCTCAGTTGTTGTCTCAGTCACAACTGGAACACCTGAAAGCAAACATAACAGCAATTATTTATTTATACGTTTCATTTACAATGTAACCGGTAGTTACCATATACATATATATGTATTGCAGACATTATTATATATTAATTGTTCTTTTAATCACATTTATGCCTGAATGAGTAGAAACATATCACTTTGGCCTCGATACTGATCCTCGATTTCTGTTTTCTTTCCCTCCCCCCTCCCTGATCACTGCTGTCTCCTCTCCCCTCTATCTGTCACTCTCATTCTCCTCTCCCCTCTATCTATTACTCTCATTCTCTACTCCCCTCTATCTGTCACTCTCATTCTCTACTCCCCTCTATCTGTCACTCTCATTCTCCCCTCCCCTCTATCTGTCACTCTCATTCTCCACTCCCCTCTATCTGTCACTCTCATTCTCCACTCCCCTCTATCTGTCACTCTCAATCTCCACTCCCTCTATCTGTCACTCTCATTCTCCACTCCCCTCTATCTGTCACTCTCAATCTCCACTCCCTCTATCTGTCACTCTCATTCTCCACTCCCCTCTATCTGTCACTCTCATTCTCTACTCCCCTCTATATGTCACTCTCATTCTCTAATCCCCTCTATCTGTCACTCTCATTCTCCACTCCCCTCTATCTGTCACTCTAATTCTCCACTCCCTATATCTGTCACTCTAATTCTCCACTCCCCTCTATCTGTCACTCTCAATCTCCACTCCCTCTATCTGTCACTCTCATTCTCCACTCCCCTCTATCTGTCACTCTCATTCTCCTCTCCCCTATATCTGTCACTCTAATTCTCCACTCCCCATCTGTCACTCTATTCTCCACTCTTATCTGTCATTCCCTATCTCTCCCACCCCCCATCTCGTCACCTCATTCTCCACTCCCCATCTGTCACACTCATTCCTCCACTCCCCCATCTGTCACTCATCTCCACCCCCATCTGTCACCTCAATCTCCACTCCCCCATCTCTCACCTCATTCCCCTCTACTCCCCCATCTGTCACCTCTCAATCTCCACTCCCCCATCTGTCACCTCATTCTCCACCCCCACCTGTAACTCTCATTCTCCACTCCCCTCTATCTGTCACTCCCCTCTATGTGTCACTCTCAATCTCCACTCCCCTCTATCTGTCACTATCAATCTCCACTCCCCTCTATCTGTCACTCTCATTCACCACTCCCCTCTATCTGTCACTCTCATTCACCACTCCCCTCTATCTGTCACTCTTATTAGCGACTCCCCTCTATCTGTCACTCTCATTCTCCACTCCCCTCTATCTGTCACTCTCATTCTCCACTCCCCTCTATCTGTCACTCTCAATCTCCACTCCCTCTATCTCTCACTCTCATTCTCTACTCCCCTCTATCTGTCACTCTCAATCTCCACTCCCCTCTATCTGTCACTCTCATTCTCCACTCCCCTCTATCTGTAACTCTCATTCTCCACTCCCCTCTATGTGTCACTCTCAATCTCCACTCCCCTCTATCTGTCACTATCAATCTCTACTCCCCTCTATCTGTCACTCTCATTCACCACTCCCCTCTATCTGTCACTCTCATTCACCACTCCCCTCTATATGTCACTCTCATTAGCGACTCCCCTCTATCTGTCACTCTCATTCTCCACTCCCCTCTATCTGCCACTCTCATTCTCCACTCCCCTCTATCTGTCACTCTCATTCTCTACTCCCCTCTATCTGTCAGTCTCATTCTCCTCTCCCCTATATCTGTCACTCTAATTCTCCACTCCCCTCTATCTGTCACTCTCATTCTCCACTCCCTCTATCTCTCACTCTCAATCTCCACTCCCCTCTATCTGTCACTCTCATTCTCCACTCCCCTCTATCTGTAACTCTCATTCTCCACTCCCCTCTATCTGTCACTCAACTCTATGTGTCACTCTCAATCTCCACTCCCCTCTATCTGTCACTCTCAATCTCCACTCCCCTCTATCTGTCACTCTCATTCACCACTCCCCTCTATCTGTCACTCTCATTCTCCACTCCCCTCTATCTGTCACTCTCATTCTCCACTCCCCTCTATCTGTCACTCTCATTCTCCACTCCCCTCTATCTGTCACTCTCATTCTCTACTCCCCTCTATCTGTCAGTCTCATTCTCCTCTCCCCTATATCTGTCACTCTAATTCTCCACTCCCCTCTATCTGTCACTCTCATTCTTCACTCCCTCTATCTGTCACTCTCATTCTCCACTCCCCTCTATCTGTCACTCTCATTCTCCACTCCTGTCCCCTCTATCTGTCACTCTCATTCTCCACTCCTCTCCCCTCTATCTTTCACTCTCATTCTCCACTCCTCTCCAAATCCTTACAGGTATCATTAGTAGTCATTACACAATCTCTAATACTAATATTGTAGTGCAGTTTTTAACAAATCTGCAAATAAACACACACCTTTGTTAAGTTATGATTAAACACCAGTATAAAAATTATGATTTCAGTGATATTAATGTCTTAAATTTTTTCAAATTAAAATACAATACTTGTGTCTTACAAGTTACATATCAAATGACATCATAATGTGATGTTGCTGCCAAGTGCTATATTACCATCGGCTTGGAGCCATTTAGATAGATAAATGCTAATGCATCCTTTATTTTGTTTATAAAAAAAATTTAATATTGTCTATACTATTTGGAATTGTTGTTTGAGAAGTTACTATTTTTCAAACCATTAATTCTGTTTGTTTTCTGTGATCAAACAACTTCCAATCATAACAAACCTGTGGATTCCATTTCAAACTATAGATTCCGTAAATTCCATCTGCTGTTCACAATCGCATAAAATCAGTGCCCCTACATATACTCCTAACTGGCTATGAACTTAATTAGACAGGATTTCCAATGTCTCATTAACTTCGCAGCGAGTATAACTCAGCCAAGTCCTTTTCAGTGCACAACCTCAGCAACTGTAGATGAGTCAATACACTGGGAGAACTATGCACTGTCATCATAGACCCAAGGTTCCATCCTGTCTTTTGTTGATGAATCACACTGATACAGTCACACTTGTGACAGACACCCGGTCACTGCCAGGTCACCTGAAGTCCACAAGTGTCAACCAATGACCAACTTGACATTCCTACAGCAGTCACTGCATGGCTGAAGGGAGGAATCACACCTCATGGCTTAGAATGGACCACCAAAGCAGGTGGCAGAGTGAGTACTGAGTGGTTTAAATAAGTCAAAGGTGAGATGTGCTCCTGCACAGATTAACACCTATCACTGGTCAACAGCTGGCAGAGAAACCACAACAATAGGTTAACAATAATGTCAAGACATTGCTTTGTGGTAACTTAACCTGTAAGCACATACCAGTCTAGAACTTAATATATATCATCAGCTGTTTAGATAATCTGTTCAAATGACAACTGGGGGAAGTGCTCAGTTCTTTTACTCATTAGGTTTTTGTTCATATCTTTGTATCTATGTAATTTATGTAAAACGACCTGCATCCTTCGAAAAATTAATGCAATTTTATTGATAGAATATGTAACATGTATAACATTTATTTCAATGAATCGGAGTAAGACTTTTCAGTTCACTGTATACCATCTGATAAATGCTAAAACGTGTAATTTCTCTACATATTCATGAATGTTTAACACATGTTTCAAGTGCCCAAAATATAAAAGGCACAAGAGTTTTAAATAAATTTAAAAGTACACACACTCACTTCATTGAGATTCAAGTATTGACTAGAAGAGTGTGATAAATATTAATGAATGTATTATTGAAAGCTTCCAAAGGGAGGATCACAAAGAGAAATTACACGGAATGTACTAAATTATTGATATCACAGAAATATTACTGATATATTATACATCACATAAAATCCATATAATTACATAAATATATATATATATATATATATAATATCTAAATAAAATGAAATGCTTTGGGACTGGAAGAAAACAATATCAATAATTTCAGGGATGCAGGTTACCTTGCATATTTACTTCATCATTAAACTGCCAGTTCTTGGACCTATATTATGAAATGTCTGCATCACTCTCTACACCTGTATGGAGTATAATGTTTCAATCAATCAGAACACCTGGCAATTTGTCAGTTTGACTGCGTGCTTCAGGTGGGTTCTCATTAACCATCAACACTGACCCTGATTTAACAAGTCCAGATATCAGAGGCCCAACAAGTGGGTATGTTTCTGATTAATTATGTAAGAAGATGCTACAAGAGCTTGACAGCCGAGGTGGTGTGTCTGACAGGTGGGGCTAGAGACAGGACAGGACAGTCACAACAAGTGACGTAGACCTCTGCATTCTTTGTAAGATCAAATATAATTGTGACTGAATAGAGCAGAGGAATCCTAACCAGGGTGAACTGGTGACGATGGTAGAAGTCTGGGCCCTAACAGAAAGGAGCTGGTTTCTCTTTCAAGTTTCAGTCTGTACATTAATCCAGTGGCCATAATTCCCTCTTATATACATCATCATCATCATTGTGTAGCCGTAGTGTCCCGTGGTTGGGCGAAGGCCTCAGCATGTCGTTTCCAAATCTGCCTGTCTTGCGCTGTCCTCTGCCAGATGGTGCCCTTCCAGTACTCGTCTAGTTCGTCTCTCCACCGTCTTGCCGGTCTTCCTCTAGATCATTTCCCTTCGTAAGGTCTCCAGGTTGTGATACGCGATGTCCATCGGTTATCTCATAGTCTGCTGATGTGCCCTGCCCAGGTCCACTTCTGCCTTCTGATTTGTTCTATCACGTCTATGACCTTTGTCTTCTCTCTTACCCAGATGTTTGTTTTTCTCTCCTGATATGTGTTGTTTAACATACTTCTTTCCATCTTTGTTTGTGCAGCTGCTACCTTGTTCTTTGTCTGGATGGTGAGTGCCCATATTTCCGCATTGTATGTTATGAGTTGAAGACTTGTCTCTTCAAGCAGATTCCAAAGTTACCCTTGAAGATGTTGTGGTGTTTGGCGAGTGCTGTCCATCCTGCAGTGATCCTTCTTTGAATCTCCTTTGTCGTGGTTTTGGTCTCTGATACTGTATCGCTGTCCCAGATAGACGTAGCTTTCAATGTTCTCTATCTGCGTCGTGTTGATATATATATATATATATATATATATGGGTGTGTAATTTTCTAGCATCACTTTTATCTTCGAGATGTTCATCTTAAGATCTTGTTTTTCACTTTCATCAGCTAGCTCCTGCAGCACATATGAGTATGTCGTCGGCGATGTGAAGATGGCTGAGATATTATTTGTCTATCCTCAAGCCTCTGGTTTCCCTCCCTCTTATATATAAATATATATGTATGTATATGTGTATAATATATATATCCATATAATAAAAATTGCATTAATGCATTAGTAACCCAAATTCACTATAAAAATAACACCCTGTCTTGTGCATTCACATGGGACTCAGGCCCTTAGCCAGAAATATTATTTGCTAGTCTTGAATTAATCAAAAGTGTGCCTGTTAGCATGCGGATGGCTTGCAAGACAGCCAGTCATGTCAAACACAGCCGTTGTTGGCCAGAATAGTTTTTAAATAACAAACCAGTGTCATTTGAGCCATTTATTTAATTAATACTTATCCATCAGATTTGTTTCACTACCAGTTGTGTCCAGACATCCAGTGAACGAAATGTAGCCATGCATTTAAGCTATACGGTAAAGCTAGAATTTTTCAAATGATGTTGAGAAGTTTTATTTTTATGCCAATTTATGTAGAATCATGTATAATGTTGATGTTATAAATGCACCGAAAAGACTCTCCGAACTGTAGCTGGTTCTGCAGTTGTGTCAGCTGTGTTGACTTCAAAGGTGTTTGATTGATAGCTGGTAATAACAATGTAATAATCGTGGTCTCCAGCAGCCATAGATTGGATGTATATTGTGGTTTGATCTATTTCTTAGAAAGTTCCAGACCTTTGGGCCACCTGCACAGTTAATCAGGACATGGGATTATAACACTGTATCTTGTACAGGGCAAGAGCAATTTACTCCAGTGCAAATTACATTTGTAGTGGTGTTGTTTTGACAATCAGGTGAAGCCTGGCTTCAGTAAAGCCAAGGTGTGAACGTTGTGCTTGGAAAGTTTAAAACATGAACACCTGAAACCATGATCAAGCATCTGAACAAAGCAGACAGTTGTTAGAGTTGATGTCTGCTAGTGTGGGGCAGTTGCCAAGAACAGCTAATGCCATCATATTCAAAGATGTGTGTTGGTGGCCCAGACACAGATATGCGGGATGATGCCGCCATGTCATTCCAGGCAGCGTTCTTTGATAGCTAAAATGACTATGGAGGATTTTAGTTGTGAAATGGATGATGCCATCATATTTGAAGATGTTTGCCCGGTGCGTGCGATATGACACAGCCGGAACGGCATAGCATTCTTCAACGGTGACGATGAAAGTGACTTCGATGACGATGGATCTTAATGTTTTCATATGTTTTGATCTTTATTTCTGAACACTTTATAGACACAGGTTTTTATTAATTTTTTGCACCAGTGGTAGTTGTAATTCAATGTTTTATTGATACATCCAACTTTGTTTTTTCTTTTAAGTTTTTCACTTATATAAATGTTACTATTGACACTACCAGTGAGCCAAACTTCACATTATTTGTTGGCAAATTACTATATTTAAAGCCTTACCCCAACTTTGCCTTCAGCGTCACCATTTTGGCTACACACTACTGTAATTAAAGCCACGGCTACAAATACAGGGTTTAATCCCAATTTACCAAAAATAACACACCCTGTCTTGTGCACAGTCACATAAGGCTTCTATTGGGGTCTATACGGTAGTCTATTATTACAGCATGGGCATGTTCTACTTGTACACCCCCAGGTCTGGGAAGTTACCGACAAATACATTCAAGTTATCTGCAGTATCTAAAGATGCACCCTATGGCTATGCTGTGGTCTCCTTAAAACATTTATAAAAAAAATGTGCAGTATGAAAGGCAGCTAAAGAAATAATGTCTTCCGGTCATGCTAAATTATAGCGTTTAGATGACAATATGGAAACTGATGATGTCATCCGTAGAGCGGGCTTGGCAGTAGGCGGCCTGTCTGGGAATACTGGAGCTAGCCTAGCTAGCCTAGCTAGCCTGTTGCATCATGAAAGCCGACTTACCATCACTGCTATCCACTCTGTCTTCCATGCTTCTCAAGACCTCTACTCTGGTATCTTATCATCACATGGTAGAATGTCCGTGTCCCACAATTAGTTATCTGGAAACAAAAGACAAAGAAGTTCAAAACTCATCAACAATAACCAACAAACATGACACCTTTAATTTACTCACTGATTCCACATATAAATTATTTATTTTTCCACTGATACCTGTAGCACTGTTAATGTATACCTATTATGATTTAGCCTGCCAAATTATTGTATTAATTATCATTTAAGAATAATTTGGCAGGCTTACAAACCATAATATCATATACCTATTGATACTGTTACATTGTAGAAATGTCTGTATTAGCAGCATCACAATGTACAGACATGTACCACCGACAGAGCAACAAAATATGAATTACTGTAAATACGTCTTACAAAATAATATACTTCTTAAAGCATTTTAATAGCAACATGCACTGCTAGCAAGGAAGACAAAGCTTTGTCAGGTTTACATATTTAAGTAATTTTTAGGGTAATTAATTATCCAAGTATTGTTGTCCACCATGAAGTTTTAAAGACAGATCATCAGAAATATTTATGAAACATTTTCTTAGCCATGTGCGTTTTCAAATAATTAATAATACAGCCTTCTATTTGACATCATATACGATAACTATACTAGATACATATACTGGCTGTAACTAGGGAGCTAACAGTATCTAGAGCATTATTCAAATTTAATGTAGTTTATCAAATGCTATTCCCCTCTGTCAGATATGTTCCACTGCCTAGAGCTGCGATGGCTCACAAAATCAGACACCAGGCTGACATCTTCAGGTCAAACACATCTCACACATCTGCGTTGTCTATTTGCAGCTTTCTGCTCCTTTGTCAAGTACTTTGGGCAGTGTTTAAGTAATGATTCAGGTGTCTTCTGAGTTGAACATTACAGTGATGTTGTGAACAAAGGCCTAGAATCTTGACAAGGGCGGTGAACCACATGTCTGAGACAGCTTGTAATTTGTTGTAAATGCAATCTATTCAGCTATGGATTGCCAGGTTTTGCCGTAGTGGTCATTCACATGAGTAATGGGATCCCCTTTGCATGGGTGAATACTGAGAAAGACAGCTCTGGACACTGCACTTAAATCTTATTATTGAAATAGTATTTAATCCATTTGTTTACTTACAGCTAGTGCACTCAATTAAACTTTCAAATAGTGTAAAGTTCTTCTAGTTATAACACAGTATCCAGTCCTGCTCTAAGCTTTACTCCCTGGCAGACCTTCTCAATCGAATGCCATCTCAACTTCTCTAGGAAGCATCCAATTGTAGAGACATCATATGTGCTGCAAGACTGATAAAATGCCTAATAACTGCCCACTTTCCTATGCTTCAAATAAACGTTTCAAGTCTTTTATGCCTACTCGGTAGCACACCAATATGACAAAGTATCTAAAATAATTTGAATTCCCAGACTACTGTCTGAATTGTCCAATACCTGCTGTGCTACAATGGTGTCCTGTTTGAATGTGTTCGCTGATGATGATACTGATAGCACAAAAACAAATTCAAATGTGTAACCGTTAGAGCATGCATGAACATTGAGCCTCATTAAACTACCGCACTCACAAACAGTGCTCAGTGGTATGACTTTGCTGTGGTCAAGTAACCTGAGTTTGTGAAACACAGTTGCAATGTCTCAAGATATTTACAACATAATGTTATCAATAACTATAGAAAACACCATTTAATCAAGCTCAATGTTTTGTTACCCAAAAATACTGATATATAATTAATAAATGATCAATCAGTCAAGCTTATGTAACAGGGTGATATTTAAAAACGAAAGTCATTTCTATCCATTTAATTTATACACCTGAATCTTGTAATTCAGCACACTACAAGCCTACTTACTTTATTAAATTTATAAAATACTTTTTATAGCACTATGACCATGAAAAAGGCATCTAGTGTCTGGATTAGCAAGACAGCCACTGCAAGGAAGCCAAAATAATAATGTACTCAGAGTCATTATGACATAGACATATTTGTTATAGTTGATCACTTATTTTCATTAGTTTGTTTTGGCCATGACTCCAGTCAACTAAAATGCATCTTTCTATGCCACTGTAGAGAATGACCCCCACAATATCTCAGTTTAAGGCAGGTAATAACAATGACATACACAAAGCATCGTCACATGTCAAATAATATATTCTATTAATGATGTCAGTTCTGGCAAAACCACGCACAATATATTGTGAGCAAATAACCGCGAGCCCAATTTTCATTCATAAATAAATTACGCCCTCGCATTCACAGCGTAATGTGGAGCACATGAAATGTGACAGAAAACGGAATTGTGTTCTGACCCTTCCTGGCAAGTCATTGGCACATTTAGAAACTAGGACAAACACGCTCTGTTTCGTCACCAACAGCAAAATATCTTTCTGTAGTTAAATGTCTAAACTTGGTCAATCACATCCTGGTCTGACATATATATATATACATATATAATATAAACACCTCCATGGATGGTTTGAAGGGATACTGGGCCACTGCCAAGTGTGGTCATTGGTTATATTTATCTCTAAATGAACAGTCAGACTATGTTCCAATGTTTCCTCATTGCTGTTGGTTCAATGTTTCCTCATATCTTTTGGTCCAATGTGTCCTTGTCAAAACTGAATTCCGTCACAGTGTCGGGAGATCGAGACATCTCAGACAGACGATGAGTTTAGTGTAATCATTGTTAAAATATAACCGCTGTTTTATTCATCATATTCTTGGCTAAATTAGAGTACTTCCTTCATCCGATTATTTAATTTATCTCCTCAAAACGTATCAGTGAACCAGGCAGTTGGGTGAGAACAAGACACCACGAGAACGACAAGACTTGTGATGACTCCATCAGATATGTTAGTGTGTCAATAAATCTGTCACCCAATTATATGTGTCATTAGACCTGGTGACAAGTGGAGTGACTGAAGCAGCTGTCTCCAGCTACACCAGCTGCCTCCCGCTACATAAGAGGTGACTAGGTGTAGGATGAAGAGCCAAATCAGCCAACTGATACAGGGTCCTTGGTGACCTACATGAGTCACCTGACCATCTCACCTGGAGGCTGGAGTACTCACCTGACTGTATGATAACCTGTACATAGCTGGTCGTCTTCAATAATCTACAGCTAATCCAATGCCAACAGTGGGGGGGGGGGTGAAAATTATCAACAAGCTCCATTATTACACAAAATGAGAGATTTTAAGTTTCTAACATATAAGTTAATTAAAACACCAAAATTTGGACCGTGATGGAACTTGAGCATTTCAAAGATATCAACTTAAGAAGACGACCAGTGACTTTGAGACAGTAGGCCTACTCACTGCTCGGACAAGCAGGAGATATCCACAAATGAATGACTGATAATGCGACCAAAAAAGAACAAGAAATATTCTGACCGATGCCATTGCATAACCACAGGCATGAAAACTGACAGTGAATCCACTCGGTGAGTTTTAAGGCCTTTCGTTTTTTTAATGAAATTAAGCAGTTGTGAGTACAGCTGTAGTGTACATCCCTGTGTGTAGCTGTAGTGTACATGCCTGTATGCAGATGTAGTGTACATGCCTGTATGTAGCTGTAGTGTACATGCCTGTATGCAGATGTAGTGTACATCCCTGTATGTAGCTGCAGTGTACATGCCTGTATGTTCATGTATGACACAATGGCAGACATTTATAAGAAATGTAACATGACAGGTATAGTTAGTTCTGGTCACACCACTTAAGACCATTACCCACTGCCTGTTGTCAACTGAATAATGCAGTGAGGGCGTCTACATACCAACCCCAGTACATGCAGGCCATGGCCCCAAAGAGTCAATTCCACTGAGGGGCATTTACCTGCCATGTATCTGATTTATATTATGTTCCTGACCAACAAAATATGCAGCATTTATTCCGCCCCAGGTTGTGGGTGGTTACCTGCCATCCATAACAATCTTATCAGTTCTTTTGTTAAGGCGCCCGTGTATCTGCTCCAAGCTAAAGAATGTCTCATGCAATGGTTACATTGGTTACAATGGTTACAATGGTTACATTGGTTACATTGGTTACATTGGCTACAACAGGCATTTGACATCTGAAACTATTACATAGATCCAGGTGACTCGGCGAAACATTACAAAGCACCTTGGTCCGGCCATACACCAGGGATGCAGTATAGAGCACTTTTAGAGGTCTACATATTTTTAGAATAGCCTATATGTTATGTAACTTATATAATATAAATTACATAATACTGGTATGCTGAGATGAACATTTGTAATGGGGGGCAGAACAATAATTAATGGACAAAGTTAAATTGCACACTGCAAGTAAAACAATTGACCTAATCCCAAACATAAGATTATACTCGCAAATGCAACTTCAAGCCCTGTTAATATTGTGACTCAATCAACTTGTTCCATCAGACAAGTATCCTGGACAATGTACTTGCGTTATTGCCGAGCCCTGTTGTACATGCAATTTCAGCAACTTGGTATTCATTACTTCGCACCTCTTACATGTACTCAACGCAAACTGTCGTTGGAAAATAAACAATGTCTCATGGGAACGTAATATTTTAGTTATGTATAACAAATAATCACCCCACACAAAGCAGCCACTACCCACCTCCCCCATAAAACAAATGTCATGGTGCATGGATATTTTGGGAGAGTTTTCTGTAGCCTACTGAGTGAGCTCAATTAGCCAGACAGACACCACCCAGCTTTGCACTAACACCATTAGGTCTCACATCAAACCGTTGATGTGTGCCAGAGTATGTCTAGCAGGTTAAGGCAATGATAGGCGGCTGCTTGTAAACATACTTAATTGGGCAGCTTTTACAAGTTCATCAGGTTAGCGTGTCTATGTAAATGTTGACTATTTCTAGTAAAATGTATGATTACCTGTGGACCGCCTGCTACACTTCAATGCTGCTTAACAGTGCAATCTTCACTGGTCAGAGAATAAAATATGGATATGTATAATTAATATTAAATTTCATATTAATAAACTTTCAAGCTTGTTTGAAACCACTGTAATAACATCAATTATAAAATGGTCTTATGGGTATCTCTCATAATTGAGTATTAATGGGAGAACACAAAAATTACACACACAAACTGTTCCTGTCTTCGGTCTTTTATTACCCAGGGCTGTTAACTTACAGATCATCTATATATATATATATATATATATACACATATATATACCCAGTATTAGGTAGAAGAGACATACAACAAACTAAGTGTTGCTGTTAATCCAAAAACTCACTTTTCCTACTGCCTTCTGTTTATTAGGGACAGGGATACTAGTCTGCATGCTGTCCCCAGTTTTTTTACAAGTAGGCTACCAGTTGGGGGTAATGACTTCTAGGCTGACACTACAGACACCACACCAGCATCAAAGCAGCGCTTCAGAAAATCTGCGGTGCTTTAGAAAATATATGGGTGCTTTAGAAAATCTTCGCATCAATGTTAACTACCAGTCGATTCGCTGTCCACAAAGAGGCTTAAGATGCAAACATCCATCACATCTGTGTAAGATCTCTTGCACCAGCTTCTATCCCACCAGCTGTCTGTACCAATCACTAACAAACTCACGCACTACGCCTGTGAATGACTGTTCAGTTCACTCCAAACGGCCCAACTCCAAACCATTTTACCACTTTGTTTGATGGGTGTCAGACATCTGCGTTGTTGCCTATCTAAAGATAACCTTGTGTGTCTTTTCTCAATGCCTGACTGTTCAACCCAGGGCAAATGTCAGGACGATTAAGGCCGCAGTTTATTGGCTGTCTGACTTTAGGAAGAGATCATATTTTAACAAGTCATTGATCAATAAGTACTTTCATACACAAAATTAAAGTGATTACGATAAGATCATAAGATACATGCACAGCAATTTGAGGAATTTATTTTGATATTTATCTGGTTCCTTCTAAACGTTGACATAAATCTTATATTTGTTGAGTGCTATTACACAACCTGACTAAATAGTTAGCTGAATGATTAAGAATATACGATAACATCTCCTTCCTGTTGATAAGCACTCTCTACCTAACCAACCCCTGATAGTAAGTACCCCACATTGATGCCTTCTGGCAGGGTAAGACCAACATTGATAACATGTTAATGACCATAACTGAACAACGTCATATCAAACATGTTTCAACATAAATCGACAACCAACTGTGCCACCAAAATCATGCATGTTTTAACTGGATTTGCATGTGTGAGTAAGTACGTAAGATAACATTTTAATTATTAATTGAGAGGGCGTCTTATGAATACATGCTCATGAATATTGTAATTGGACTTAATACTATTAGAAGGTGGCATATGAACAAGGACTGAACCGTCAGAGCTCCAACCTTCAGTCAATGGCATGGTTGACGTGAAAATGTGCATCAATCACAGACACATTAGACAGTAGAATGTCTCCTTGGGTCCATCCCAGCTCAACCTGGCTGTCCCTTGGCTCAATCCCTTCTAACTTTCTTATGATGAGGCAGACTTGTTCTTTTCAAAATGCTAACTCATGTGGACATATTGAACTAACCTTAATATATATAATAAATATTATACTACTTGTAAAAAGTATTGTTTCTAAATACTATTATATTACGTGATAGCAAAATTTTAATTGGTACATAATAGTAACAATTTAAATAGTCACTTAAAAGTCAATGTTCTGCATGTTATGGGCATTAAAAATGGCAGTTCTTAAATTGAACACTGACTACATTTTTGTTTAAATATTGTACACAAGCGCTTTCAAATAAAAATGTGAACTATTCCCAAGCATTTCAGAAACATTGTTGATGAGTTATGAAGCCATGAATTTGACAAACTACAAAGTTAGCAAGTCTGTAGTCATGTCATGTTTGGGAGTTGCCAGTTTGACCAATCAGTCTAACAAAGCAACAGATCAAAATGGAATGGTGCCACAAGCATGACCTTGGCCTGCATCATTCTATTAGAATTTAGAGCATTAGGCCACTGGGCATATTTAGAACTTCTAAGTAACAACTTGGTCTGAGCTGATGCTGTGACCCAAAGTCACCCACCCATGGTTCTATAATCTGACATTGGCATTTGTGACTGCCAGTGTCATTTCACTCATTTGACAACAATTAAACTGTTTTCTTCCAGAAATCTACAATCACAAATATTGTAGTTTTTTCTGTTTATGCTATTGACGGAAATAAAGTGACAACACTTGGATACTAAATTTAAGCGAAGAGAAAACACAAATAATAAACACTCTATCAATAAACATATGTATATACCACAAGGAAAAACATATACATATATTATTACAGTTCTTATATTAATTAAGAACGGTCAATAACTGTACATAGTTAAGGACAAGGCTATACCTTGAAAGGTTTTGTTTTCTGTAGTGCTACACTGAACGTTTACCATTTTAAATAGGCACATGTACCTAATATAAGCTGGAATACCCACTATTGGAATTACAGACTCACTTACAGTGGAATTCAAAACCGAGATGTCAATTGACCAATGGATGAAGAATACTGAATACAAAATAGCCTAAGAACCATTTTATTTTACACAGACTAACCAAGCAAGGCTTCTCCTCTATCTTGGCGTCTAGACTAATACATAATTATTGATGTAAACATTATGATTCCTTAAAGCAGTAGTACCCATACTACCCAACCACTGTCCTGGCAGCAAGTTTGTTTACGGAGGACGTTAGTAGATTGCTCAATCTTTACCAAGACCCCCCAAGACACTGGCCTATAGTGTATCAACTGTTGTCATCTGGTTCAAGTTGATCTATCATCAGGGTGTTTATCAACACATCTCTGCCAGGATTATCAGCTGGCTGTGAATTGCACTCTGACCCCAATGCAATAGGGGTTGAGGCAGGGTGACCAATTGTTCACTTCCAAGATCATATGAACTAGGGGTATAGATTTACAGAAACTCACCTGTCATTGTTCAATGGTGCTGTTCAAAATTCAATCAGGAATCACTGGTGAATGAGGAGTAGTTTTCAGTGACATCTATGATAATGGTAAAATGTTGCTAAGTAGAAGTCTAAGACATGGTCAAAACCTTAAAATGTTTGTTATCAAAAAGGAAATGATATGCTATTTTTATTTTCTGTATGCAGGTGTATGTCTTGGTGACTTTCCAACAGGGTAATTATCAACAATCGACAACTTAAAATGTGTACCAAGTGTGTTTCTTACATGTGTTCAGCAAACCTGTAGACAAACTCATTTGGCCTGATGTGAATTTATCTTACTTTTTTTCACTTATCGCACCAGAACAAGTATTTAAATGAGTAATTTTTTTTTTAAATGTTTTGTGGCACCTATATTTTAAATGCATGTTGTGATGAAAATCCAGGAATTTTTATTTTATTCATGTGTCCTTAGAAAGGTAAAGAAGATATCAAGTTGTGACACAAATGGTAAATGTTAGCATGTTGCCAGCATGTCTATATATATATAAATATATATATTCGGACGACAAGCACCCTGGCAGTGACAATCCTCAGTGCCAGCATATACACTTACAAAGGTCGGTATGGCGATGTTCTGAAAAAGGCTGACTAGTTGAATGAGACCTCACAACCACAAATAATACAGACTAGTCAGTTGGTAGAACATTGCCGAGTGCTGGAAACAACTAGAACTAGAATATATATATATAGTATATTTACTAATTAATTGCTAAATAGTAAATAGGGTGGTTAATTCTTAAATTTAAATTAAGTCGATATATTATAGTATATTAATAAAGAAACTGGGCGCCAGAAACTGTTCCATCTTCATCAGTAGCCTCTAGTTTCTCAATGCCAGGCCAGAGGTTGTATTATCAGCGATGAGTCACTTACTGAGCCAAAGCCAGGAGTATACTCCGAGTGATTGATCGACAGCGGGCCGATTCGACTTCTTGTACAGAAGACGGAAGACCGAGCAAGATAAATGAAAGAAAGGAAGACGAACGTGTGCGTGCGCAACTACTTTTCAAACGCTACGTTATTAATTAATAAGTTGAACAGATAAATGGTCACACGTTGTCGGTCTATCAAAAGGTGTGGTTATTATAAAAGACCGTAGATCATTTAAAAGAGTGCTACTTACTGACCGTCATCGTTTCTCGGCTGGTCAGCGCACTTGCCAGACCGATCACAACCCTCTCCCGACGATGTTAAAGCTTAAAACAACCTAATCGTGACACAAAAGTTTACTTACTGTTACGCTTAATTGTCCATGAAAAACATGGTCTGGTTGTCTTCTTGCGTCACGAGAAAGATTAAATCCAAATGAACTATAATTCCATGCAATCAACGTTGCTACACGATTTCAAATGTTACTCGTTTTGTTTGCGGAGCGAACGTCTCGCCAGTTATCGCGAGACTTCGTTAGGGGTTGTTACCGCATACGCTCGCACAACTGCTCGCAGTACAGGCATTCTAGACCCTTTGGGTATTTTGTTTCATTTTTTTAATAGCCAGTCCTTAGGGGATATGCTACCAAATTCTACATTTTACTATCCACTTCTATCTGTTGGTGTTTGCACTAGTCCCAAACCCTGCACCTATTCAGTTTAGTATAAAAGTTAATAAAAAAAAAAAAATTCAATTAATGAATTAAAAAAAAAAAATTAAGTAGGTTAATGAAATTTTTTTATGTATTAAGTATCTAACAAATATGGCAACTGGTGGTACTCCAGTGTTATCTCAAACATCAAGATCTCTACGAGGTAGCTCGTCTAGCTCGTCTAGCTCTAAGGCAACATCATCAAGACACAATTCAAAGAAAAGTCATAAAACAAACAAGAAATTAGAGGCTGACAGAGATCAAGAAAAATGTGTCTGCCCTGACTGCATCTTGGAAGTTAAAGATAACGAGGACGCCATTGAGTGTGACATCTGTAAGGGATGGTATCACAAAGTCTGTCAAAGTGTGTCTGATGCCTTGTATGCCATATTAACCAGCGATGAAAACCAACAAATCAGTTGGTACTGTAAATCATGCCAAAGAGGGGCAAAGGCAATCATGTCACACATCCTTATCATGAACGAGCGTCAAGACAAATTTGAAAAGAAATTGACTGCAATGGAAAATAAACAAAAAGCATTCCAAACCAGAGTCAATGAACTTGAGGAGACAGTCTCAAAAGTATCCAATCTGCAATATCAGATACCACATGAATCACTAGGAGCAACATACGTAGAACCAGTCATAAACAAAGATGAAATGGTCGCCACTGTGTGCACACAAATAAATGACCGAATGAAGAACATTGTGGTATACAATGTGCCAGAGGGGACCAGCACTCTGAAAGAAGACAACAATATTCATGACAGGAAACTAATGAGGGAAATGTCAGGATACACTACAGATGGTAAATACCAACCTGAAGACCTACAAGTAAGGAGATTAGGGAGCAAACAAAGAAAGGAAATGGAAACAGAGGGAACTAGAACTCATCCGTTACTTGTAACATTCCCAGAAGAGGATAAAAAAGCTTTTGTCATGAAAAACCTATACAAACTGAAAAACAAAGGGGAACCATTCAGTGGAATGGTTATAAAGCATGACATGAGCAAAGATGACAGAGAGAAGAAGCGACTACTGCAGAAGGAGGCAAGAGAAAAAACACAGCAGGAGCAGACAACAAATTTTGTCTACCTGGTAAGAGGTAAAAAAGAGGGGCGAAAATACCAACCAAACTCTCGCACCACAAGTGCCAGTGCCAGAGAAATAACTGTATGGTACACAAATGCGGATGTGCTAACAAAAGAAAAACTAACGGAACTAAAATGTAGAATAAAAAACCATCCAACTCCACCACAGGTTATAGCAGTGTCAGAAGTAAAACCTAAAAATTATAAAAGACAGCTTACCACACAAGAATATAACCTGGAAGGATATTCTATGGAAACTATAAACATTAGTGAGGACACAGGCAGAGGGATGATCTTGTTTCTTCACAATTCGTTGCCATTTGAAGTGCACCAGTTTAATGTTGAGTTCAATGAAGCACAATTTTGCACTTTAAAACTGAAAGGGAAAGACACTCTTCTCATAGGCTCCTTTTATAGAAGTCCAAACAGTACCACAGAGATCAATGACAACCTTAACAAACTACTTGATAAAATAAGTGAGAAAAAATGTGCACGTGTTCTACTACTTGGAGATTTTAACTATCCTAAAATTGATTGGGAAACAATGTCAACCGCAGCAGCAAGTACAGAGGAGAAAGAATTTAAATTTATTGAGAAACTTCGAGATTGTTACTTTGTGCAACATATAACAGAGCCCACTAGAGGTAGAGGTACAACAGAACCATCACTCCTTGATCTTGTCCTCACTAGTGAAGATACAGAGATCTCAACAAATGAAACAGCCTCAGCACTAGGAAGAAGTGACCATTCTATTATTAAGGTGGTTCTTAACTGCATGCCAGTCTATGAACCAATCAGCAAAACTGTCTATAAATACAACAAGGGGGATTACACCAAATTGAAAGACATGCTAAACATTGATTGGGAGGATTAATTTTTTAATCACCAGGAAGATTTGCAAACTCAATGGGATATCCTTACTTCTAAGCTTAGATATGCAGAAGGAAAATGCATACCAAAGAAGGTGATAACTGAGAGAGCCATAAAATACCCAGTTCCATTGAAGTTGAAAATCCAAACCAAAATCAAAAGAAAAAACAGGTTGTGGAAAAAATATCGTCTCTCCAAAGATGCCCAAACTTATCAGGAATTTTGTCGACTCCGAAATCAGGTCAGGAGACTGACAAGAAAGGCACAGAAACTATATGAAAAAGATATCATAAATCAAATAAAACAGAATTCCAAGAAGTTCTGGCAATATGCGCAGGTGAAAATGAACACAAGAATGGGAATTCCGAACTTAATAAAAAGCAAAGACAAAGATGATCTGACAAAGACAGA